>RPOG01006214.1:0-25630 GCA_008086565.1 Thalassoma bifasciatum | reverse complement strand
GTAACAAGAATAAAAGTGGAAAAAACTCAGGTCATGCTCTTTATATCAGATTTATCAAAGGGGATATGTATGACACAAAGACTGTAGAAAAACATGCTTGTACCTCTGTTTCCAAAAATTTGAGACCTATATTTCACTACCTCCAATTTTTGTGCTAAGTATCGACTGAAATGAACATATTTACATCGTCTCCCTTTTTTGCATGCAGAAAAGAAGAACAAAACAACAGCTTCTTAAAGTGAGGCTGAATCATTCAGAGTTCCTCTATTGACTAGCTGCAGCATTGGTCATAAATTTCACCTTCACCATGTTTACAGATGGAAGAAAGGTTGCTGCAGTTTGTAACATCGACGCCATGTTGGTAGTGGCGTTCAGTAGAGATTCATATCCACCTCTGCATGGAACTAAGCTTTCTAACTGTTGTTTTCTGATCACTCCGGTCTGAATTTGGCTGATTACATTCGCAGAGCTCCTCACCTGTTTGCAACAAAAGTCTCTGCTTGCATTAGTTTAGACCTGCCACCACCAATATGGCAGACATAATAATGCAGCAAAGAAATTTGACTTGGTGTGATTTGAGGTGGACTCACATGTTGACTTGTATCTTCAAAGTTCAAATTTGTTGGACTAAAGCCTCAAATACGTCTGCAGTCCAGCCCTCCTCTGTTGCGCATTAACGACATTCGTTAAGTCACACCAGCTGTGTATTAAGCAGGTCAAGCCACATGGTTGACAGACAGCTGAAGCCATGAGACAGCGGAGTTCCTGCACCTGCCACTTCACTGATAAGTCTCTCTTCATTCATGTTGGGCTGTAAAACCTTAAACCTGTTGACTCCTGGCATGTCTCTGCTCATTATGCCCGTTTGTAGTCATAGTCAAGCTAAATACTATCAAATTTTCTGACGACATCACAAAATCCTTTTAAATGTTTTCCAGGCACTGCTTCCTATACCGCTCGACAATACCTACACTGCATTGAAGCGTCTAAAGCCCCTTGCATCTCCCAGAGATTGCATTGCTGCGTGTCTTGTGTTGCCAGTTTGGGCGGGTTTTGGCCCAATTAGACTTCTTTTGCACATGTTGGGCCGGAAAACATTGCTTTGGGTGAGTTGGTTAAATGTTAGCTGCTTTTCTCAACATTTATTTGTTGAGGAATTTTCTGGAAGCTTGACCACTTGAAGAAGAACACTCAGGAGACTCAGATGACTTAAGCTGAAAAAGTTTATGTAGCTTGATCAAGGAGAAGAGACAGACAGTACACTTGGATGCGCAGTGTAATGCAGAGTCAATAGACGGTCTGGAGAGACACATAAGTCATAAATAGTAAAGACTTCCAACAATACAGATAAATCCTCTGGTTACTCAAGTCGAATCCTACAGGGAGAGTAGGACTATGTTCTCTTTGTCAGGAGTGAAACCTTCTTATGTCCTTACACACATAGATTCCGGTTTATGTCCCGAGTGACTATGTTTGAGACATACAGAGGAAGTTAAGGTAATAAATGTGTAGAATAATAAGAAATTAGGAAAATTCCATGACAATAGGGTTCTAGGAAAATTGAACAAAACAGTAACCATTATGTGAAAAAGAACATACACATTTTTAACATCATCTAAACTGTTGTGTCCTTGCACTCATATCATTGATTAATTTATTTTGAAATGGAGCAAATCTTTCAAACTTGACAACATTCATCAGTGGTAGTCATAGCTCAATCAAGCTTCAGTGTGAAATGGTATTAAACCGAGTTGGGGGGAGCTGATTTCTCCATGTATTAGTCTGCTGACCTCTCTGTTTATAGTTTGTGTTCAACAACCGTCTTCATCCAAGAGATGAAATTGACATACTGTGCTTAGATAAGATCACTTTATTTTTCTACCTTGTGTGACTGACTTATTAGTTGTGGCTGATTCAGTCTTTGCTTAGAAGGGAGCCTGTTTATTACCCTTTTTCATTGTTTATTTAGTGAAGGTGTGGGCTTGCTTAGACCAGGTTCTTTACTCTGCATGTCATAGTTTTACAGATTTAACATGAGTTACAAGAGAGGATGAGATCTGAGTTCATTTTTATTGAGTTGGGCAGGTTTAACATTGTGTTTGGGCTGGAAAGTGTCAATCAGATCTGGCAACCCTGTGCGCATTACTTGTGACCTGCTGGACCAGGCATGCAGCTGGACCGCAATAGAGCAGATCTATTGACACAATGTTGACTTCAATGGAAACCTATCTGATGTGTGACATGGCGGAGCTGAGGTACAGTTGTGCCTGAAAGTTTATCCCCCCTCCAGCAGAATTTACTGATTTTTTGGCCTTTTCTCAGAAAATATGAATGATAACACAAAAACCTTTCTGTCACTCATGGTTGGAGGTTGGGTGAAGACATTTATTAAAAAACAACTGTGTTTACTCTTTTTAAATCATAATGACAACAGAAACTTCAAAAATGACCCTGTTCATTTTTTATACACACACTCTGATTACAAGCAAATAGATCACAGGTGAGGATGGTTACCTTTAGTAGATGTTCAAACACATTTGTGCCACATTTTGTGCATGTTATCAGGCCAAAAGCGCCAGGGGGTGTAAACTTTTGAACAGGGTCATTTTTGAAGTTTCTGTCGTCATTATGATTTAAAAAGAGTAAACCTTTATTTTTTTCAATTAATGTCTTCACCCAACCTCTAACCACAAGAGATAAAAAGGTTTTTGTGTTATCATTCATATTTTCTGAGAAAAGGCCAAAAAAATCAGAAATTCTGCTGGGGGGTGTGAACTTTTTGGGCACAACTGGATTTTAGCTTTAAATCTATGATGCAATAATCTGATTTTACATACCCCCCACCTTGGTGAGTGAAACCATTAACACAGCTACAGATGCTGTGTGGCTTCACAACACAGGATGGGAGGGTTTGGGTTCCTTCACATGTGGTGCTTAAAAATACAGTGTTTTGGATGTCGGCATCAGCTCTCACTCACAGCTTTATCACTGCAGAGTTAAAAAAAAGATGTGACAAATTCAAAAAAAAGTGAGCTGCTTCTTACAAACAAAAATCAAAGTATGAGAGAGGGGATGACTCCTGACAGTTGGTGAGCAGTGGGTCTGTACATGCTGTACAACTATCACAGCTCCTGTAGGCTGAACTCAACAACCAAACAGGTAACTGTCAGGGTGGCAGGTGGTTCTAGACAGAGTTACTCACCTGCACAGAGACCACACATTGCTGAATGCAACAGAACTGTCCACTGTGAAACAACTCCCAGTGGGTTTTGGTGCTTATTTCTACATTATGCTGATCACACCACCAAGATACTTAATTGTCAAACTATCGCACCTTTACAAATTGGTGGCACACATTTTCACTTTAAAGGTCTGATTAAATATACAAGAGAAAAAATATACAGAATGGGATAAAAAGGAGAACCAGGTGCACATAAAAGTGTAAACATTTCAATAAATATGAAAATAGAGAAATACAAGGTTTGAGTTAAAAACAAAGTGTACATAAAGCATGGGCTGTTATGTGAGTCTTGGTATCTGAGTGTTTGGTCCGGAAAGAAGCTACTGGGCTGCAGGTTTCAAAGTCTGTGTTGAAAGCCTCTCTGTGGTGAGAGGACCTCACGGTGCAGCTTCAGTCAGCTCTGTTTGCAGCTCGGGGTCAGTCTGCCCTCACGTGTCCAGCTCTCTATCACACAGCCTGTTTTTATTCTAACCTCAAAATGCACTTTGATTCCTGTTTTGAACCCTGTTTTCTTCCCTTTGATTGAGCTGTTAACTCTGTTTTTGAACTGATGTCTTTAAATGAGACCATTGTATCATGAGGTTTGTATGTTTGGATTTATCTGTTTTATGAAGAGGTTTGGATTAGTTGAGTTGTAACAGTTTTAAAAAGTTTGCACTAACATTTACATCTAAAGCACAGCAAAGAGCAGTTTGCATGTGCAGATTATACTGGATAATGTTTACATCTGTAAATAGATATAGAATGAAAAGGTACTTGAACTAGAACAGAAACTGGTACAGGTTGGCTGTGCAGGTGTTGAGTGACTAGGTGTCTGCTGTTTTAATAAAGACCAGGCAGCAACAAACTGAAGTGCGATTCCTATTTGATTTTATTCATCTACACCTTTTCTTCTCTCTGCCTCAGCAGGGGTCTACGATGCGTCTGGCAGAGCTGAGCCTCATGCCGCTGTATCCCACATCTGTTGGGCTTCTGTACTCTCCAGGCCTCAGATAAACCATCCTGCCTCTGAACTGTGGCTGCTCGTACATCAGCCAGTGACCGTCCATCACGTTGCAGGACTGGCAGTCGCTCATGCGGTAGCGGTCCTGGATGTTGTCGCAATCGTCCATCAGCTCATGGCTCTGGCCCTGGAAGTTCTCCCTCTCATAAATCCTCATCCTGTAGGAGCCTCTGTGCTATTGATGGATACACAAAGAGGGTTTAGAGTTCGATTTGTGCTCCTGAAACCTGAGTGTGCTGGGAATTTATAGACATGCTCCGAAAGTGTTTTTGACAACACAGCAAAAAGTTGAATGAAAGCAGAACTTTCAGAAAAGTCAAAGTGTGATTAATAAATCATTAAATCTCTCCAGGGTATGAGTTTCACTCCATGAATAATACTGTCAGGAAGCTTTTTTCCATACCTGAGGGATCAAACGGCAGGAGCGGATAGAGTCACTCAAACCCAGGTTTGTGTTGTCCGAGTACTCGCCCCGCTTCAAGAAGTACTGGTTCCCCATGAAGTTGGCTCGGTCGTACACCATGAAGCAGCCGCTCTCCACCCTACAGGAAGCACACCTGCTCAGGTAAGGGGACATGTTGGAACAGTCGCTCATACACTCATAAGAGCGGCCCTGGAAGTTCCTGTCCTCGTAGAAGATGACCTGTTTGATGAAAAACAGCAGAAAGCCATCAAGACCAGATTTATTGTTCGTCCTCTTTACATTGTGTTAGTTTCCCCGATGCAGTAAAGCGCTTGCTCTCTGTTCAACCCCGACATACCTTGCCCATGTTTCACGATCTGTGTTTGTGGGAATCTGTCCAACGACCTGTGGCTGCCAGCCGGCTTTTATACTTCATACACGCTGTAACCGTGTTTTGTCATTCAAATTATGTGGAAGCTGATGAATAAGCAGCTCTGTGATCGCTTTTAATTTCATTTCGCTATCATGACTCAGGACAAAGGAAAGAGGGAAGTGAGTGGAATTCAGAGGAGAGAGAGAGAGAGAGGAGGCTGTAGATGTGCTTCTCAGGGTGATGAAGACCAGTTCGACTACAGTCAGAATATTCTGTACGGGAGATCATGGACTCTGATTCATATCATAGATGTCGTTAGACTTAGAATTACATCCTGAAAAAGACTTTTGGACTACTTTACTCTTTCTTTAAAATTATTATTCCAATTGTACCCAAACCAGAACTGCCCTTTGGGTATCCTTTACATAAATAAAACCCTTATATCCCAAACTGCAATGAAACATATAGACTTATGTCAGGGCTGAATGAATAAACAGCTAAAAAGTTCAAAAAAACACAAAAAAGAGAATTTTATCCTATTTCGTATTCATACAAAAATATAATGGCTATATTCCTTAATAGTGTAAATGTTAGAAAACATGATGCTGTGTTGTATTGATTGTAGGAAGAGATGTGAACAGCTGTGGTCTGGATCCTATTGTTATTTACCCTTTATATTGGGTTTCTGCAAACACAATAGGGGAAGCAATCAGTGCTCTGACATGTTGATCCATTCAATGATACATCGGTTTTATCTGGATCAAAATCTACCATAGATTGATTCTTAATATGCAAATCACAGCACCAGTACCATGCTGGACGCTGAGTGGGTTAAAAAAGATGATGATGATGATGATGATGATGATGATGATGATGATGATGATGGAGCTCTTTTCCAATTCCTAATGTCTGTTGTTAAAACCTGAAACACTGTCATATTCCCACACAAAGTCTGGGATATAAGTCACACTTAGAGAAACTCCCAAAGGATGAAAGATTCCGGTGTGAGGACTTCTGTTAGAATCAGAAATTTGCAATTTCTGTGCAGTTACCTGTTTGGTACCAGAGAACAGACCACAAAAGCAAATGGACCTTTAAAGCGAATGGGCCTTTTGCTTCCAATGGATTCACCTCGACTAAAGTTTGAAGTCTTCTCATCAGAGCTGCACTGTTTCACTGCTTTCTTTAAATCCATTATACCTCTAATGAAGGATAAAAACTGCCAGAGGGTAGTAGCACTGAGGCTTTTGTGTAGTTGGAGCATGCTTTTGGCAACTACTTATTCCTTCTAGCACCATCTTCTGGTTGAACCACAAAACAATAAAATAAGATGTCCTAGATTTGCCTTTAAATTTTATACTGGTATGCTTGTTGCACTGCTCTCGTGACATAGTTTACTGACAATAGGTGGATCATATACACTAAATTTGATGCAATGGTGACACTTCATCCTAACAGGTGGTGTGTGTTAGTGGGCACATACTGAGTTGGTCCAGTGAAACCACAGCAAGCAGACCTGAGGACACCCTCACCAGACGTTAAAAGAAGAAGTCTTCAAATTAACAGCTGGAGATGCAAACTGAAGTCCAAAAGAGTGATGATACAACCAAGTAAACCACAGTGTTTGAGTGCAAACTCCCTGACCAGGAGGACACAAGAAACATCACATAAAATAAAAATACAGAGCCAAAAAGGCAAATATCATTCGATCTAACACAGACTGCAGTTTGTAATCAATGACTGGACCAAGGGTCACAGCACCCAGTCCAACCAGCTGGCCCTGATAAGGTGTAAAAGGTTGGCACACTATTCCAGGTGAGCTGTCAGCATCTTGAAAGATCCCATAGGACCTTTCCTTCACCGTGCTTCACTGTAACACCATCCTGGAGGAAAGACAAAGAGAGAAAAACACATGTTGATGTTTCTTAAAAGCTGGTGAAAAGTATTTTTAGAGCAGGTGAAACTCAGAGGAACATCACACACATGCATCAGTGTGTAGCTCTGGGCCTTCCTGGGTATTGTTTGATGCCAGTTTTGGCAATTCTTTGATAGGGCCTATCACGTGTGAACAAAGGGAAATCAAACCATTTTGCTGATATGCAAATCAAACAAATTTAGATGACAAAAGCTTCCCCTCGTCTGCACATTCTCCATCTCGATATAAACCACAACACAGCTGCAGCTGGCTGGGAGGCAAGCTACACCAACAGCAATGGGGAAGGTAAGGAGTAGGGTCTATTTTCAAAGATTTTCAGGGTTTTTGAGCCAATCAGGCACCAGTAACTTCAGAGTTTGAGTTAGTTCACCAGGGTTTGTCCCTGTTTCCTTCCATCCAGATTACATTCTTCGAGGATAAGAATTTCTTTGGGCAGAGCTTCGAGTGCAGCACTGACTGCTCAGACCTTCGCTCCTACTTGAGTCGCTGCAACTCCATCAAGGTGGAGAGTGGCTGCTGGGTGTTGTACGAACGTCCAAACTACACCGGGAACCAGTACGTCCTGATCCCCGGGGAGTATCCTGACCAGTATCAGTGGATGGGATTCAGCGACAGCATCAAGTCCTGTCGCGCCATCAAAAACGTACGTTATAAAACCATTTGATGCTTTTTGGGACATAACAGAAGTTTAGACAGTCAGTAATGATCTGGTGCATCTGTTTCATGGAAGTGAGGTGAGATGAATGACACAGTGAGCATGGAGCAGTTTGACCAATGTGAGCCAAACTGGGTGCTAGTTTTAGTTGAATCTAGGACCTGACATGATTTTGGGTTCATTATTTACAGGAGAGTTTCCAGCTCCAGTAAAATACCGCTGAGTACACCAACCAAGCCATAATCAGTCAAAGGCCAGCAGAGAAAAAAAAGGGAGATAAAAGGCTCATGAGTTGGCAGCAGGGTGCTTTATGCCCATGCCCATTCACATCAATTATTGAAGGAGACTAGGACAAGAGCCAAGATAGCCATTTGTGGAGGTGAACTCCAGCAAAAAGGAGAGAGATCAAGCTCAGAGATATTTTGATGACCCCTGTTTCTTTTCCAGGTCTATGGAAAGTCCTGGAAGATCAGATTCTATGACAAACAGGACTTTGGAGGTCTGTCTGCAGAGTGTGCCAATGACTGCCCATCAGTGTATGATGCCCTGAAGGTCCAGGAGTTCCACTCCTGTGTAGTGATGGATGGTGCCTGGGTCCTGTACGAGCAGCCCAACTACCACGGACACCAGTACTTCCTGGAACGTGGAGAGTACCACAACTACACTGATTGGGGCGCTGCCTCCCCAGCTGCAGGATCCTTCCGCATGGTCAGAGAGTTCTAGATCAATGGAAGCCATCCAGGGTTCTGCAGTTTTCGATGAGTTTGGTGCTGGCTGTAGCCAGGAGAGCTCAAGAGCAATAATAAGAAACACCCTCAGGAACCTGGAGCCCAGGTTCAACGCTTCCACTAAACCCCAAATTCATTTTACAGCCAACAAGTCCCAACAGGTCCCACAAGTCCCAACAAGTTCCTGAATGTCCATGAAGCGCTAACTATAAGACTTTCAGTCCCCCTCCTGCCCCTCTGGCTGCCCTCCCTGAACCCTGAGGATTATACTCAGACCAATAAAAGCCTTTCAATCCCTACCAGTGGTGTCTTTTTCTTATTTCTCCAGCAGAGTTCAGTCTCTTCACGGTCACAGAGTATCTGAAAGTCTGCCCATTCTACCACTGATCACTCTGCAGCAGCTCCACATACAGCTCAAACACTCTTTACTGATCTCAAGCTGCTTTCTTTGTACTACTATTTCTCCATAAGCTTCCAGCACTCTCAGAGCTGGCTCTCCGTAAGCCTCCTCCACTGTTGCATTGCGACAAAGTCACCTCTACAGAGTGAACTGGTGTATCTAGCATCAGATATCATGTTGCATCAGATGCATTTTGTCCACACTGTTCCTGTTAAAAATCCACCACCTTCCTGCATTTGAAACAAAGCATTCTGCTCTCCATAGACAGATTATTTGGAGGAAGGAAGTCATTCATTAGGTGTCACCATTAGAAAGACGTTTCTCAGTTGTAAGGAGGATTAGAAATGGTATGAGATCTAAAATGCTCCTGAGGGGTCATTGTTTGCGGTCCTGCTGCACTTTTTAAAACGATTCACATGACTGTTAGTGCTGTGGTCTGAATGACCTGATTACACATGACCAGGAGTCATGAGACTCAAAATGCACCTCCACTCATGCAAATGAACACAGTACCTTATTCAACCTCATTAGTTTCTAAAAACACGACTGATACTGAAAGATGGGCTCAGACTGCTGACAGCACAAGGAAAGATAAATTCATCATGGTTTCTCTTTCTGGAATCTGTGAGCTCTTCCTTAAGAAATCATTGTCTGGACAGCACCATGTGTTGCTGCTAAACCTGTTTGTATTGTTCAGCATTAATGGAGATTTCACAGGGATGTGCTTTGAGCTGTGAGTTGACAACAAGCTGTGTGCTCCCTCTCCACTTTGGAGCCCCGAACACAGCATCCATGATTTCCAAAAAGAACGCCAGATTTGGATTCATCAGAGCAGATGACAGTTTTATACTTCCCATCAGTCACCATCTTATCTGTCTATAATGTAGAGGCCTGAGATCTGGTTGTTCCAGTCTTGTTTTTCCTTTCTTTTTTTGTGCTCATCTCATTTGAATTGATGCTCTGAATCTTTTAATGTCATTATGTTCTAAAAGTGATTGTAGAGTGATTTCATTTTACTCTTATGCTCCTTGAAGGTTGTGAGAACACTCATTGTACTAAGTCTGGTCATGCTTGCATAGCTGTTGACATTAACCATCAAATTGCAGTAAAGCAGTAAAATCAGTGCCAGGGTTAGGTGAGTGGTGTATGTGCTGGGAGTCTGTGTGTATGTGACTGGAGTCCGTGTCAGCAAGTTGTGGTTCACAGAGGCCTGAACATAAGACTGTGTAAATCAAACACAGTTAAAGCAGCATTTGGCCTGAGCACCTGTGTAGGTAATTGGCACTGCTAAACAACCATTGTGCGTAAACAGGCAATGCAGTGACTATTAAACAATGAGCAGACTCTAGATGAGATCTGAACTGTAATAAAGGTTACACACACTGCTACGCATGCATTTGGATTATTGTCCCTGCCATTTATAAAGAGTTCTGTGTTTGTTACAGCATTAGGTGCATTAAGCCTGGCAGATGGAGAAGGTGAGAATTTAACATGTCCTGTCAGTGAAAACACTGAAGGCTGTTTACTTGAAGGTGTTAAATCCTGCTGCTCCTCTTTCAGATCGTGTTCTTCGAGGACCGGGACTTCCAGGGGAAGTCTTATGACTGCAGGGGCGACTCAGCCGACCTGCATGGCTACATTCGACGATGCAACTCGGTCAGAGTGGACGGCGGCTGGTGGTGCCTGTACGAGCGCAACAACTTCATGGGCTACCAGTACATCATCGGTCCAGGGGACTACAACAACTACCGCCGCTGGATGGGCTTTAACGACTGTGTCCGGTCCTGCAGAATGATCAAATGTGTAAGTTACCCAGCGGACTGCAAACTGAAAACAAAGCCTCTGTATACTCATCTTTGGGTTGAACTCAGTGCCTGTACTCTGTTTGTGTTTCAGGCCAAAGGGCCAGCCAGGCTGAAGCTGTTTGACCGTCCAAACTTCGGAGGACAATCCTACGAGCTGACAGAACACATGTGGTCTGTACAGGAAAAACTGCTGAGGCCCGAAGTCCAGTCCTGTAGGGTCCTGGGGGGCTGCTGGGTTTTCTTTGAACACCCAAACTTCTCCGGTCGGCAGTACCTGCTGGAGAAAGGTGACTACTCACACCCCTCTGAGTGGGGAGCTCTCAGATCGATTGTGGGCTCCATAAGAAGAATCATGTAACTGCATGCGATGAAGCTTTAAAAATAAANGATAAGAATATAATTTAAGACAGAAGTAAAACCTCTTTTCCCCCTCTTTTTTCTTCTTTATTCAACTATTTCCCAAACTGCAGACTGGTTTGCTGGTCCAAAGTTGGATTGATGGAGCGGTAAGTTAGTTTTTCTTGTGCACAAAGCAGCAGAACTTTCTGATGGATGATGTTTTCCGTCCGTTTGCACAGGGAGCCGCTGATACAAGCACAGAATATTGAGCTTGTGCACAGCAGTTTGTCAGAGGGCGGTCAGCTGACTGAGGTGTGGATGTAGACAGAGGGTGGAGCATGGCACGCTGAATACACCTGTCCTCTGCTGCACAGATGTTAAAACCTGCACCACAGCTCCAGGTGGCCACAAGCCAACTTCACCCTCTGCCTCAACCTCAGTATCAGCTGCACAGAGAACATTTAATGAATCAATAAAATCGTTTCTGGAATCAGGGTTTGGCAGATCCAAAGGTCAGCGGCTGCAGCAGTGAGTAAACACTGTGTAAAGCCCAGCTTCTCTCTAAAACAATTGCAGCATCAGCCTTTGTGCTCATATAAACGCTGAGGCTATTAAAATGACAATGATGAGCCTGGCACTGCACCTCAGTGTGGTCACATACTCTGTATATATAAATCTGACCAGGCCGAGGAAAGATTGTGAGCTTGCAAGTCATCAGACGGTAATCAAAAGGAGGAGTGAGGCCCAAACATGGATCGTGTGGGAAAGGTAGGAGACGGGAAGATAAGACTCTGACTACTTTTAAGAAATGAGATGAACTTTTTAAAATTTAAGAAGCATCTGCAGTTTAGCGACCAGCTCTACCCTCGACTCCATCAGGTAGAGACAAACTTTCTCTATCAGAGCTGGAGCCCTGCAGGAATCAAGACGCTCTTTAGAACCTGTGTTTTTAATAGTAGAGTCATTTTTGATGTAGGACAGTTTGTGTTGCACAATTGATCAGTTTTGCATCTAGCTTGTTTTATTTTTCTTAAATATATAGTCCAATCTCTTCTTTCAGATTGTGTTCTACGAGGAGAAAAACTTCCAGGGTCGCTACTATGAGTGCAGCAGCGACTGTCCGGAGCTCAACACCCACTTCAACCGCTGCAACTCCATCCGTGTGGAGAGCGGAGCCTGGGTCCTGTACGAGAGACCAAACTACCTGGGCTACCAGTACATCCTGATCCGTGGCGAGTACCCAGACTACCAGCGCTGGTTGGGCTACAACGACAGCATCCGCTCCTGCAGACTGATAAGATACGTAAGTATCCAGAACACACAGGAGAGGAGCCTCAGAGTCAGGGAACAGCATGCATTAGACGATGATTACTCAAACAGTACAACTCCATGAGCAATGTTGGTTTTACGGATTAAAGCGGAAGAAACTGTTGCTGCACGATCTGGAGCCTCATTAGTTTGGTATTTTAAAGAGTTTCCAGCCTGTACGCTGCAGATATGTGAGCTTTTACAGCAGAATACTGAGGGCAAAGTTTCTAAAAGCTGCAACATTATTTTGTGTTTAAATGAGGCACCTGAACAACATGGAAAATAGAAAGTCTCAAGTTACCGTACCAGTCTCAGAGCCCTCTGTTTCTAAAGTTTGACAAAAAAAGGTTACAGAGCTTGTTTTTTCATGCAATATCTCAAAACTCCTCTAAGTCAAAGAGCTCCGGTTCAAATTTAGGCAACAAAAATGTAGGACATTCATTATAGGTCACCAAGTTTAACCCTCATCTCTGTCTTCCAGGTCACCAGCTCTCCCGTCATCCGTATCTACGAGCGTCCTGACTTCAGCGGTCAGATGTACGAAGGCACAGAGGACCTGAGCAACATCTCCGAGTACTGGCACTTCAACGAAGTCCACTCTGCTCAGGTGAAAGATGGCGCCTGGGTCTTCTACGAGCTTCCAAACTACCGCGGTCGTCAGTACCTGCTGGAGAGAGGAGAGTACCGCCGCTACACCGAATGGGCCGCCATGAACCCCAACGTGGGCTCCTTCCGCCGCGTCGTGAACTACTAAAGCGTCTGACTTTGAGTGTGTGTTTAACTTTATTTTTGTTTGAGAATGATTAAATAAGATTGTGCAGAGTAAGTTCATCCTTACATGTTCGCTTTTTGTATTTGGTTGCTGTTTACCAGAGGAAGTGAAAATTACTAAAATGTTGTGCCAGCTACGATAACAATGCCTGAAGAGCTTTAAATAGATTATACTGAACACGTTTTGGCTTTTGGACACTGCAAAGATTTCAATGCTTTCCAAATAAGTGAATAAAGCTGCACCAACCAAAGAAACGTCTCATGTTTCATGATTTAACATTGTTTTTCTCACAACTGATGCTTGAATAAATTCCTGCAGACTCTTTATTTCCGCTGCCGTGACCAACAGCTCATGCACAAAAAGTCTCAAGCCTCATAAAATGCTCAAACTTTTTTTTCTTTTTTGGCATTTTTAACTATTTGAAAAAGGTCTGAATGATTCCTTAACAGAAACCCTGATGCTCCTAAATGTTTTAACTGATCCTCTGGGGTGGTACATTCAAACCTTTATTCTTGAAAAAGATATTGAGGTTTCTTACTTGAACATTAATGACAAATAACAGATCATTCACAAAGCAAAAAACACTTATAACAGTTACAATAAGAGGAACAGTGATCAGTTATCGAGGTCTTAATAATTGTTTTTAACCTTAAATACACAGTACACTAAGGACAGAGGAAGTATGACACATAACAGAGATCCAGGGTCAACAAACAGATACAGAAATAAAATAAAAAATAATACAACTGTTTTTCTCTGCAGTGTAGCTGTGCAGGCGTCTGCAATAGCACCAAGTGCAATATTTCAGGGGGTTATAATATGATAATACAGAATTTCCAACAGAGTCCTGTTAATGGTGTGTTTAGCTACTTACAGCATAAAAGTGTTTGCATTCTGAAATTTAAGCATAACTGGTGTTATAGCTTCATTTAGGGAAATGCGCTAAATACACATTGAGAACAGGAAGAGTAAGTCATGCATGTCAGAAGTGGGACAAAACTACAAACACTGTATAACAACAACAACAACAACAACTACAAGAATAGTAAGACATTTTATTCATCGAGCGCTTTGCAGAAACTCAAAGATACTTCACAAGTAAAAGGATAAAAGTGCAGGTTGAACACAAATACACTGACAGTAGTGGATACAAATACACACAGAATAGTGACATGACAGTAAGAAAAGCTGTTGCTTTATTTTGAGGAACCAGTTCCATTTTCATTTTGAATACACTGAATACACAAGTGGTTTTCATTGATCCCCATTTATATTTCACAATGAAAATAAAAATGGAAAGTTAAGCTCTTCAGAAGAAGGACACAACTACAGATTTTTAATTCTACGACTACTACTACTGCTACGACTACTACTACTACTGATAATAACAATGATAATTAATAATAATAATAATAATAATAATAATAATAATAATAATAATAATGATGATAATAATAATAATAATAATAATAATAAGCTACAAAGATAATTCTTTATTGTCCAAAAAATAAAAAATAAAAAAAGAGGAAATTTGTTTCCACAGACAGTCATATCAAGTTGACATTAGCACCAGTACATTGAACATGAGCAGCACAGAAGACCATCAAAAAATACACAAAGGCAGTTATATGAATATGGAAAATAATTTAGTGAGCTAGCTTGTTGAGGATTATGATGGATGAAGGAATAAAACTCCTATGACAGCAGATCCTTGTGTATTTAAGAGTTCTGTATCTGCGTCCAGAGGGAAGGAGCTAAAAGGAGTCATGGAGGGGGTGTTCAGCGTCTGAAACTATTGATTTGGCCAATCCAACTGTTGCTTTGTTGTTGAATAATAATAATAATAATAATAATAATAATAATAATAATAATAATAATAATAATAATAATAATATACATTTCAATCATTGAACACTTTTCCAGGTGCTTAAAGACACTTTACAGAATAAATAGACTGAAATTCAAAAACAGATCAATGCACAGTCATGTTAAAACAGATGGAACACAGGGAAATAAACACATGAATCAACTCAAAGCATTCAAGCATTAAAAGCAGTAAATGAATACATGAGTTTTTATGAGTTTTGTCAGAGTCCCAGGGGCTACAGCAGCTACAGAAAATGAAAAACACGCTATCTCATTAGAATGTTTGAATTATTTTGTTAACCATAACACTCAGAAACAGATTGAAGTTACAGATTTACATCAGTGCCAATCTCTCCAGCTCTGAAAGGAAGCAGAAACCTTTGATGACACCTGAACTTCAGCAATATCTGATCAGAAAATGAAGAGTGTGAACATCCCTGAAACGTAGGGCTGAATGGGTTCAAAAATAACCCAACTGTGATTATTTTTCCCTATATTGCAATTGTGATTTATTTTGCCATTATTTTTTGGTTCCCTATCTTGTGTGTTGTTGATATCAATTGCCATACTGAAGGGGAAGATTTAAATTCTCGTTTTGAATAAGAAGAACACAAACACGAGGGAGAGAAGTGTGATTTAAAAAAAAAAAAAAAAAAAAAAAGAAAAAAGAAAAAAAAAGAAATAACATAACACTGTATGATAAGGTACATCTAAAAAATTAGAGTATCATGAAAAATTCCAGTATTTTCATCACTCATTTCAGAAAGTGAAACCCAGATTTCAGAAAGACTCATTCTACATAGAGTGAATTATTTCAAGTCTTTGTCTTTTGAATTGTAGATGATTATGGCTTACAGTTAACAAAAACCCAAAATTCGCTATCTCAGAAAATTAGAATATTACATAAGATCAACACAAATAATAAACATACTATGAAATAGACTACAAAAACAAACAAAACAACAAGCGAAGCAGCACAAAGATTACAATGTGTGAGTGGGGTTAAAAGGAAAAATGCATTTATGATATCAGAATCAACTTTTATTGCCAGGTATGCTTGAACATATAAGGAATTTGTTTTGGTATTCTGTACTCTCTTGTACGAGGTAATAGTATGTTTGTGCATGTTTGTAATGTGTTTTTAGGGAACAAAATGACATTTTAAACAGAAATGTTCGGTTTTTTAAAAGTTTTCTGACCATTTTCCTAGTTTTCCCTTAATTTTTGCTGCTTTTCAGCCATTTTTACTGCTTTTAAAAACTATTTTTGCCATCTTAGTGGCAAAATTTCTCAGAAATCAGCATCTCTACATAAATGACAGTCATTCCATTGCAGTGTCTGCTGAATTCCAACTCAAGCACACCTGTTTCTACCTGTTTCTACCTGATAAGGTACTGATGAGGTGATCACCTGAACCAAATCTTATTTGATGAGGAAATGTATAAAAACCATTGCTGTGGTCGTCACTCTCCTCTGTGAAAGACTGGTGGAGAAGATGCCAAGAGACATGGGAGATGTTATTGTAAATCAGGGTTATTCTACCAGGCATTGATTTCAGAATACTTCCTAAGTTAGAACATTGGTAATGTGTTGTTTAAAATTGAATAAAACATTTTTTTTGCATCATTTGAAGTCTGAAAACAGTGGGCTTTTTTTTGGTATTTTGACCATTTTTCATTTTCTGCAAATAAATGCTCTAAATATACAATAAACAATATTTGGCATTTTGGAGTAATGTTGTCAGTAGTTTATATAATAAAACAAAAATGCTAATTTTACTCAAACAAATACCTTTAAATTGCAAAATTGGAGACACTGAAAAATTTGCAGTGGTCTCTTAATTTTTTCCAGAACTGTATGTATTACTAATATTTTACTTAACCATTTCTGCCCCTTTTCACCAGTTAGATAGTTTCTTTTACAAAGGTAGTTTTCAACAGTTTGTCTCGTTGGTTGAACAGAATTGAGTGACACAGGTTTAGAGCATAAAACATCACTGCAACAAAAATTATTTGCTATTCTGACACATTTAGGTCAAAGAAATATTACACAGTCTGGGATTAGAGTATTGAAGCAGACCCTATTGTGATTAATCTTGTAATTGATCACCAAGCCCTGCTCTATGCATCACTGTCCTGGCTCACAGAAAAACAAGGTGTGTGTCCAAGCATCAGCTGTGTTTTCTGCATGATTTATTTCACCTCTTGGTCACTTTTGTGTGAATAAGAAAGAAAAACAGAATGAATTTGGACGTCTGATGAGCTCCATGTAAACGCTGTGAATGTCAGTCCACTGCTCTGGTGTCTGCTCTCTCCGCTGTGAGTGCCTCTCTGCTTCAGCTGGACCTGGACGCAGACAGTCCTCTGACAGCGAGCTGACAGCAGATCAGCACAGAGGTCACAGAGCTCAGCTAAACCTGCAGACAAAGAGCCGCAGCGTGCTGATGACTCAGTGGGATTTGCCGGTAAGAGCCAGGAGCGTGCCAGCTGCTGTTAGTGCTGACGCCCGGCTCACTGGAACAACAGTGAGCACCCACAGCACAAAGAGATTCCAGCCAGCACGTTCCCCCAGCTGGGGTTATTCACCCCTAAAGCCTCTTTGTTTACCACCAGGTCTGATGCTTTTAGAGCAACAGGAGAGAGAGAGAGAGAGGTGGTTTCAGAGCCAGGAACACAGCACACTGAGCTGCTGTGCCCCCTCTTGTGGAGGATGTGTGAGCTGCAGCCTGTTTGAGTTTGTGGATTCAAGCTTCAGCTTCCACCTGAGGAGATGTTTTCTCTTGCATAAAAGTGGCTCCATGGATTTGAAGTTTTTCAGGTTCAACATTGAAGAGCTCAAGGGCCTACATCTGACCTCTGACCTCTGACCTCCAACCAGCACCAATCAGACAAACAGGAAGACAGAATGAGTGATGTTGATGGTTGATATCTGGGACTGACAGAAGTCCATACACATACAGTGGATCCACATCTTCAGTTTGATTCAAGCATCTTTGGATGTCAGTGGTTTTTGAAGTATTTTAGAGTGATGTGATATCAGACTGACAGAAATGTCCCACACAAAAAAATGTTTACTGAAGTATATTGTAAGCATTCTTATATTTTAGACAATCTTTTTTTCAGTATACTTGTGACATACTTAACAGAGATATACATAAAATCATGTGGAAGTATACTGGACTTATACCAAAAAGTATATTTCAAAGTCATACGTATTTAAAAGTCTGAGTATACTAGGTTTATATGTAAAAGTGTACAGAAAGGTCTTAGTAAACTTGGCTTGAACTGAGCAGTATGATACTGTATTTGAATTTTTTGATCTGAAAAAAAAAAAAAATCAAAATGTTCTTTAACCTGAGTGGGTTATTCTGTTTGTTCTGTTGTGAAATTTTTATTCATATGTGTGTCTTATTGAGTTGTCTGTCGTTACTGATTCTTGATGATTCATGATTCAATATCAGTTCTATCTAAACTCCAGACAAAGGTTAACTTCAGGTTATTTAATAGCTAAACTGTTAACACTTTAGATGTACTACATTCTTAGAATTATGTTTAGTTCACATAAAGAGCTATTTGAAGTACATTTGCAGTATACAAATTATATACTCAGACTTTTTCTCAATAAAGACCTGAACCTGACCTTCATGAACTACAAAGTGGTTTGAAAGTTTAAAAGTTGTAAACTTGCAGTTTACTTGTAGGTTCAGCTGTTGTAAAGTTGCAGCACCAAATAAAGTGAGAATAGCTTGAAACTATTTTGTTCACATGTACACGTGCAATATTTCATTGCAATTTATTTCTACCTCTGCACTATTTGCATTGTGCAATCTTTCACTGTTTTGCACACGTAGCAGTTTGCACCTTATGCACATACACACCTTTTCCATCTTTATTTTAGTCTATCTAATTTTAATCTCCTTTAATCTCCTTGCCTTTTCGTCTTACTTGTTGCAATGACAATAAAGGGACAATAAAGTCAACAGTTTATGCTGCCTCACAGTGAGACGGTCACCAGTTTCTAATCCTGCTTCAGACAAGGCTGGTCTCTCTGTGTGGAGTTTGCATGTTCTTCTTGTGTATGCGTGGGTTCTCTCTATGTGCTCCTGCTTCCTCCTACTGACCAAAAACATGCTCATCAGGTTAACTGGTGATTCTAAAATTGCCCACAGGTGTGTGTGTGTGCGTGTGAAAGTTGTCTGTTACTGCGTGTCAGCCCTGTGACTGACTAGTGACCAGTCCAGAGAAAAGTTCAGAGTACTCCATCTCTCACCCTCAGACAGCTGGGACAGGCACCGGCCACCTGAGACCCTGAACAGGATAAGAGGTAGAAGATTGATGACTGTATGAATTTGATCTGTGAACTCAATGTTTACTGCTCTTTACTCAAAAACATATTATGTACTTATATAAACTGAAAAGTAGAGAACTGTCATACTGTTTAATAAGCGACCCTACAGTAAATCTCTCCATGTACCAGCAGCATACTTCAAAGTATACTTTGACTACTGAAAAGTGTGCGAGAAGTTCACATAGGGTGACAAAACGTAGTCTTTTGCCCGGACATGTTCTCCTGTACCTACTGTGAAGATGTGAAGCAAACATGCCATGTGCATCATGATGCAAAAGATCCAGAACTTTCCTTCTTTCACATCAAAACAGAAAAGATACTCTGACTGCTCTAGTAAAAGGTAAAGTTAAAAGAAAGAATAGTATGCCACTTCTCAATGTATTAATAATTATTTTTTAATTTTGAGCCATTATTTCAGTGGTCTTATTAAAAACAGAATTGACAACCTCTCTTCTGTTATGTTGACAAAAGACGAAACCCCCAAAGATATACACCTTTATTCTTCTTTTTATTTAACTTTCTTTTTAGGCATTATTCATATTTTTTGCACAAGAGAAATATACAACTATCTCTCTTTTTCTTATGTACGCATGTTTTGAGGCATTATTTATGTTAAGGTTATAGAAAACTTTCACTTCGCACGGAAAAGTTTCTGTGGTGTGGTTTTTAGGCTTCTGTACAGTTTTTGAAAATATTTGGTTATTTTTTCAACATTTCCAAGAGGACAGGTAGGCTGTCCTCTTTTCAGGTTTTCAGAATAAGGTCACCCTATGTATATAACTAGTAAAATCAGAGAATACGTGTACGTGTGTCTTGTAGTGAACTTACAGTACAAGATAAAACTTTAAAACAAACTGGTCGTGTTACCATAGTTTACTTCTTTCAACCTAAAACATACGTATTTAATACTTTTATGCACTAAAAAACAGTAGTCCTGAGAAGTATTGGAGAAGTACACTTAAAAGTGAACCATTAATGCATTGATACTTGTATACTTGCTGCATGAAGTGTACTTGAACAATGTAATTGGCCCTTACTTAAGTGCACTTAACCCTCAGATGCTTGAATTATAAAAGTCAGTGTTGGGATTTTTCCCTTGAGTGTTTTTATTTGTTTTAAGGCATGAAAAAAAGTTTTCCTACCCCCCCGAATATTCGTAACTGAGCATTCAACATAAAACAGTGTGAACTTAATGTAAATATTATTTCTCTTGTTTGACCCCTTTTCTTTTCTTTAAATTTAAATTTCATGAATAATCTATTTTTAATGTTTTGCGAAACATTTTGACTCTCTTTCATCCATTTTAACACTGAATAATTTATAGTTTATAAGCTTTTTCACCCTCAAATGTTTGTCTATAACTTTTTTAAAAATACATACATGTTTGGAAAAAAAATTGCAAACATTTTTTCAGGCCCTAAGAAGAATAAAAATATCCTGACACAGGCTAATATGAATTTCCACCACATGAACCATTGAATTTAGGAGTCAATATTTTTTAAATAGGTGTCCACTGTAGTGACCACTATGCACCACAGGGTTAATAAGATAAAGTTGAAGTATATATATATATATATATATTTATTTATTAAGGGTGTCATGTATTGTCCTGTTTGGTGTGTTCTGGTGTTTCTGTGAGTCATTAGTTATATGTTCTTCTCATTGATCCCTGTTTTGAATGTTCTCCGTGGTTTTTTTCAGGTCAGGTAAAGCCTGTTTTATTTTGTAATCTTTCATCTGCCAATTCACTCTTTGTCCATTCAGTCCATATCTTCACTTCTTTGTGAGTTCTTCTCATCTTCTCACCTGAACTTTGCCACATCATGTACTCCTTAGTTTTACCCTGTGTAAGTCTTCTTGGGCTTTGAGTTGTTGGAGTTTTTGTTTCTTCTGTGCTGACAGAGATGTCATTGTGTTTCTTATTGAAGAGCTGTTCAGGTTTGGTTAGAGGATAATTAAAAACAAACAGTTGGAGGTGGAGTGTTTGAAAAAGACGTGTGATGTTGGCTGACAGATTAACGGTGCTCTGCTACAGTAACACATGAGGACAAACAGAAGACAGTGACATGCTGAACATGAGCTCTGTTTATTGAATATCTTTATTAGATAAAATGATCAATTCTTATTGATCTGTTAAGATTTTATGGTGGAAAAAGCTTGTTTTATTGATTATTTTGTGACTGAAATAATGTTAACAGTTTGCTCTGAGACCATTTCCCACGGATGGGATCAATAATCAGTTTGTGGTCTTTCCACAGACTGAGCTGCTCCTGCCTCATGTTTGTTTTTTATTGTGAAAATCCATCTTTACGGCCTCTGAAGGTGGGGACTTTAAACCCCCCTCGTTTCCTCTGGTGGTTATTTATATCTGCTGTGGATCTGATGAGCCTCAGAGGCTGAGAGGAGCTGTGTTCATCCCAGAAGAAGAATGTTGTTTCTGGCTGCTGGAGTTTCCTTGTATGGGAGCGATGGATGGATGAGAAAGGAGGGATGACTTCATGAAGAGAGACAGTAAACTAAATATACAGCAGGGCTAAAAATAGGACAGAACTAGAACCAGCCGGTCCAAAAGTTTACATCCATCAGAGTTTCCCACAGAGGGAGCATCAGACTGGAGTAGGATCTGTGCACTTTGATATTGAAAGAATGATCACCCCTCAGAAACAGAGCAGGCCTGTATCAAACAGCTGACGGCGTCCACAGTCGGACTCTGAGCAGATATATTTGCTCTCGGGCTCTTGTCACCCTCTTGTCCTCTGAAGAGACGTCCTGCAGCGAGGTCGTGTCCCTGTGATGTGGCTCCCTGCCCACGTAACCTCTCAGCCTCCTTCACACACCTGTCACTCAAACACACACACTCTTTGGCTCACACCTTTCCCAACATGCACCTCACCCACAGTCAGACCTGCTGGGACCTTAATTTGGAGCTGAGGACTGAGTGGGGAGACCCAAAAATGGATCAGAGGAGCTGAAGGGAGTTTATTTTTGTGGATTATGGACAGATGAATGGCAGCTTAACCAGCAGCTAACTATACACCCAACAACTAACAGGACAAACTCACCTATACTTTTCAACCATCTACCAAGCATGAAATGAAATCACTTAAGCTCTGATGTAAAGAAAAAAGACTTCACGGATGCAGTTTTCCTTAGGCATGTGTGTGTATTCCCACTTTTAAAACAAAATCTGTACTATGAGGCAGTTAAAAACCATCATGCAGCAGCTCTGGAGCCACAAGATGGCAGAGTTGCACACAGAAAGATAAAGTAGGCTACAGCTCAGTTTATACAACCACATAACCTCCACAGGACGAGTGAATTACAGCACAGAGAGGAGAGGAGAGGAGAGGAGCAGGGTTTGGAGCCCCGCTGTGTTTCTGTCTGAACATCAGCTGAGAGTACAAAGATGTTTCCGTGTGAATGAAGAAGATGATATTTTAAATAAATCATGAGAGATGAGATAAATGCGAAACACGTGACACCTGATTCTCTCCTTCCTCCTCCTTCCTCCTTGTCTCTCAGAGTTTGGCTCTCTGCACTCGCCCCGCTTTGCATTCGTTCCCGTCTCAAACACCTTTGTGCTGAAGGTTTACCGGGAGCCTGGTGTGACGTCAAGCTGAGGAGAAGGGAAAAGAAACAGCATTGCCATGGAAACCCGTCTCCCTCAGCTTCTCTATGATCTGTGATCCATCGTGGATGTGAGAACATGAAGGCTGGATTACTGCACAGACTGCAGCCCAGCTCAGAGTGGAGCCCAGTTTTTTTTTAGGTCAGAGCAGAAAGAAGGAGAGGAGAGAGACTTCAGCAGCTCTGTGTTCATATTTGATGACAAACGGCTTCATGAACCGTTTTTATGTCTCTCAGCGGACAGATAACAGTGGCTTAGCTCCATTTATAGACTCATAACATAGAAGTGTACTCACTGTTAAGTGAGCTGTGCTGCTGTTGGTAAACTGGATCAGTTTTGGATCAACATCTGGAAAAATGAGCACAGAGGTCTGGAGTACATGCATGTTGACCCCTGTGCTGCACAGAGCTGACATGTGTGCTCTCACCCTGACAGAGATATATTCTGTCCACATACATGATGAGTATGATTAAAAACTTGATGCATGAGCGTAAAAAATGAAGTTCCAATGAAGTTGTGTAAATTGACCATAAAAACGAAACACAATGAATTTATAAATCCTGTTTAACCTTCAGTCAACTGAATCTACTACAAACACAAGAAATTTATTGTTGATATTGATATAAATAGATATCTTTTTCAAAATATTTACTCATTTTGAATGATGCCTGCAACACGTTCCTAAAAAGCTGGGACTGGGTCACTGTGTGACATCACCTTTCCTTAAACAATACTCAGTAAGCATTAGGGAACTGAGGACACTAATTGTTTAAGGTCTGAACTGCAGGCAGACCAGTCTAGTAGCTGCACTCTTCTACTACGAAACCACACTGTTGTAACAGGTGCAGAATGTGTCTTGGTTTCATTGTCTTGCTGAAATAATCAGGGACACCCATGAAAAAGACACGGCTTGGATGGCAGCATATGTTGCTCCAAAACCTGTATTTCACCAACAAGGACCACACATCAACATAGGATTAAAACGGTTCATTTACATGAGTAAATGCAAACGTGCTTATATGTCACAGCCGTTTTGGGGAAGCTATGAGAAGGAGTCCGCCGTAGCTCCCGGGCACGACCGACCCCCCTTTTATTTAAAGACCCTATGAAGTATGAAATAGATAGATAAGGGGAGGGTGGGAGGGACATACAAAGAGAGAACAAACAGGATATGGTGGGTAAGGAGGGTTTATATACCACAAGGGGTGATGTTGAGGTGTGGTCCTGCTCCCAAAAGTTTGCTAAAAAAGTTCCACGTACCTTTCAGCATTAATGCTGCCTTCACAGGTGTGTCAATTACCCATGATGCCATGGGCGCCAACATGCCCCCATACAATAACAGATGCTGCTTTTGAACTTTGCGCAGAGAACAATATGGATGGTCCTTTTCCTCTTTGGCCTGGAGGACACCACGTCCACAATTTCCAAAAAAAGTTTGAAATGTGGACTCGTCAGACCACAGCAGACTTTTCCACTTTGTGTCAGTCCACCACAGATAAGCTCGGGCCCAGATGAGCTCAGGCCCAGAGAAGCTGGCGGCGACAACATCCCTTTCTGTTGTTGATATCTGTCTTTGTCTTTGCATGGTAGAGTTTGAACTGTCACTTGTTGGTTTTTAATGCAGTGCCACCCTGGGGGATATTCACCGTTGGTTTTGGGCCTTGCTGCTTACGTACAGAGATTTCTCTGGATTTCTCTGGATCTTTTGATGATATTAAGGACTGTAGATAATGAAATACCAAAATTCCCTCGGTTGTACATTGGAAAACAGTGTTCTTGAACTGTTGGACTATTTGCTCACGTAGTTGGCAACCTGGCTCCATCATGACAATAATGACACTCAACCATTTCCATTGAACCTGTTCACCTGTGGAATGATCCAAACAGGTGTTTTTTCAGCATTCCTCAACTTTCCCAGTCTCTTGTTGACCCTGTCCCAACTTTTTAAGAACATGTGGCGGACATCAAATTCAAAATGAGTGACTATTTGCCAAAAAGAACAAAAAAACAAAAAAAACCAACAAAGTTTATCAGTTTGAAAAACATGTCGTAGGTCTTTGTAGTGTATTTAATTGAATACAGGTTAAATAGTATTTGAAAATCATTATATTCTGTTTTTATTGTTTTACACAACATCTCAACTTCATTGGAATGGAGGTTGCAAATGCATGTAACATCTGCACCCTGGTTCCTTGTTTCTCACATCGTTCTGGGGGAAAAGAAAAAGGTGTGGATTCATCATTATACATCCTTTGATTCAGAACACGCTGAAGCTGCTCTGTGCTTCTTCTGATCTGGATGTTCTAAACCTCATCTGGTTTGAAGGTACAGTTGTTATCTCTGGGGACGTTCCTCTGTCTTTTCCACACTGTGGAGCACATGTCTTTTTCTCCTCTCACGTGGAATTGTTATTGTGTGTGTGTGATGCTCTCAAATTGTTTGCATTGGTGACGTCATTGTCCTGATTTCATTTGCATGGAGCAGAATTGTTCCCTGATGGAAAGAATCAAAAATTGAGCCTCAAAGGAGAATGTAGGAATAGATCTTTGTACCTTTTTGCACCCTGTTCAAGTTTAATCACATCTCGGTCTCAGATGTTGAGCAGGACTCTTAACCTGGCCATGTGTGTGTGTGTGTGTGTGTGTGTGTGTGCAGACTTTGACACTGTCTGTTCACACTGTAAAAAACAGACACCCTGTTGTGCAATAACACACCTCGTGATGAAGGTGTCTGCCCTTGAACAGCGGGCTACCTTCTGTCATCCTTACATAAAGTCCTCATTCTCACCTGGATTTGTGCCTCCCTGACAGAAACGCAGCTCGAGCT
>RPOG01006213.1:0-25644 GCA_008086565.1 Thalassoma bifasciatum | reverse complement strand
CTGCGTTTTAAAGGGAATCGATGGCTGTGGTAAAGCTGTGTCAGTGAAGCGAAACAGGGCAGTTCTACACTCTCTCTCTCAGAGGAAGCTCCTGAGGCTGTAAGGCTCTCAGTTGCACTTGACTAAATAATTCAGGGAAGTTTCTGAGAAGCTACTACCAGCCGAAATGCAACATTGTTTCTTGTACCAAGCGCATTTAGTTTTCCCAGCACTAGATAGTATCAACTTGACTCCCTGTATTTATCTATGTTTTAGCACCTGTTTGATTAAACACATCAATCATCTGCTTTTTTGACTCAAATGTTTGGCTTCCCTCCCCAGAGTAGGACAATAAGGATGCAGAATAAGTGGGGAAGAGCAATATTATGCAGAGACTTGATTTAAATTCCTGTGTGAATACTAAGTGCTGTCTGTTTTCTGTGTATGTCTTCAGGCCTCTGATGGCAGCAGCTCCAGGGATGACCTGCCAGCCCAGCTGCTTAGGAGGAACGACCAGATCCGGAAGCTTGAGGCAAAGCTATCAGGTATGTCACATCAGTGACAGGTGAAGCAACTGGAGTGGTGTGGAGCACCCAGAACCACAGATGATTAGACACAGCTACATCTTTGACCAGGAACTGACGGATCTACAAATTCAATGCGACAGTTGTTTTGTTGGATGAAGTCCTAGGAATATGCCAAATTTGATTTCATCTGAACTGGATCAGTAATAATTAATGTGATCAGCAAGTTGATTAATGACCAAAACACCAGACTTTCATTAATTATTTTTTATTCTTTTTTCTATTTAGAGACATTAAAAAAATAGACTTAAATTGTTGTTTTCTTTTATTCAAATGTTGTCTTAGTTGTACAAACCCCCTGAGGTGGCATAATGAATAAGGCTCTTGTGAGCACCGGTCTATGACAGAGGATTAGGGTCACGTTAAAAAAACAAACAGTAAAAATCAATATTAATTGCATTAATTAAGAGAATAAAGTCATAGACTTGTGAGAATCATTTCATAAATTTACTAGAAAGAAGTTGTAAATTTACAAGGATAAATCATAGATTTACAAGCATACTGTCATAAATTTACAAAATTACATCATAAATTTATGAGAACAAAGTCATAAATAGGTTGTATGGAAATAAACTAGTTATTTTGATCTTTCCCTTGTCTATCAGAAGAGCAGCAGCCTCTGCACCAAAATGAGGAACATGTAGCATTTTGCTAAGTTATTCTTTAATAGAGGTTTCAGAAATAAGGAAATATTTCTTCTTTGTCACTGTCACATTAGAACCCTAAAAAGATACTGGGCACTCTCATTTCACCCTCTTCGTGTAAGCAGATGGCTGCTCCTCTGATACAACCTTTCAAAATAAAGTTAGATTTTTAATGACATCATGGATTTATCTGGTAACTTACTGAATATATTCTTGTAAATTTACTACTTAATCCTTAAGAATCTATGACTTTGTTCTCAAAAATTAATGACTTTATTCTCCTAATTCCATGACTTTATCCTTGTGAATTTATGACTTTATTCTTTTAACCTCTGTGTTCCCACTGGCGCGCTGCTAAGCCGTAAGCCATTCCTCTGATCTCATCAAAGTATAAACAGTAATGCCTTTCTCAAACATTGGAATGATATACCGCTGTAGAAAGCTTAGATTCTTCACATTTCAGCTGCTAAGTTCGTTTAACAGTTTTCCGTACAAACAAAACATAATTGGTGAAAGAATCCCTCGGAAGGGCGAACACAACAAATGGGAGGTCCCACCTGTTTGGAGGTCCTTAAGTCACGTCCGTAGCCCACACCTTAAATATTCACTCTCCTTTCCACCAGAGGAATACAATGTATCAAAAGTGTTGTTTCATAAAAGAACTCCAAGTGGTGAAATGTTTCCGGTAAAATCTGTTTTACGTTTGTGTCTATTCTCATCAATAACGGAAGCTTCACAGTCTTATAGCATTTCCTCCTCAATGGGATTCTGGCAAAGCTTGGCATATTCTATTTCCTTAGACATCTGGCTGCAAGACAGGAGTGTCCCCATCTTGATACACTGAGATTGATGACAGGAAAATCTGATCTATACAGGAAGTGCTCTGTGCTTAACTGGCCTGAAGCTTTAGGTAGAGCCTGCCGAATGGCCTCCTTTATCGGCTTTCGGCCCTGTCAGTGAAGTGTAGAGTTACCAATAGCCTTACAGTTTACACAAAGCTTGCCATAGCTGGATAGACTGCTGAATTTTTTATTTATTTATCTATTTTTGTGTCGCGAGTAATCATTCATTCTCAAATTTCACCCAGATGTAGACAAAAAGGTATAGATGAGATGTGGTCAATCTCTTGCGTCTGGCATGAAGCATCTTGAAGATGAAATGATAATGAATGATGCTGAAAAAATTGGTTATTAAAAAAAGAAAAGATAAAATACTGATTCAGCTGCATTTATCCTGTGGGGATTTTTTTTTAAAATGACATTTTCTGAAACTAGAGACTTCAATCTTTCAAATGAGGTGTAACCGGTGAATTTTGACCCTATGGTTCTATAGCTATGAGCTCTGAAACATAGTACGATGAAGGCTGATCAGGGGTTTAATCTAATTTTTCAAGTTTATGACTGCATTTTGGTAAATGTATGAGGTTATGCTTGAAAATGTACTCCCTTTTTTTATTTGGCCCCAATCCTCTGTCGTACCAGAGTAACCTGTGTTCATGCAAAAACAAGTGCGTGCTCATGAGAAAGTTTCCCTAAAGCATGAGATGGCCTACCAGGTGCATACCTGAGACCAACCAGTGCATTACTACCTCTGCTGCAATCCATGAATATAAATATGATATTAGTTTTGTAGGACATTACTACTTTGCTTGCACATCAATGTCACTAAATTCTTAATCAGAACGCCACATCAAATGGATCATGAAGACGTAGTTTGTTTCAGCTCAGGAAATACACCAGCGTCAACTTTCATTTGTGAGCAACTGCAAACATATGACCAGCTCCATGGGTACAGGTGGATGGCAATCTCTGCAAGTCTCCTGTCTGCCATCCAGGGGAAACTAGCAGAGATTGCCTGTTGAATCATGCGGCTCCTTTTCAAGTTGAACTTGCATTTGACGCTTCAGATACTTCTTATAATCAGTATTGATTTTGGGAAGCAAAGTACTAATGTCATAAACCAATGCTTCAATACGGAGTAAAATGTACCCACACGAGATCAGAATCAGAATCGCCTTTATTGCCAAGTATCTTCAAGAAGCATACAAGGAATTTGACTTCGGTTTCAACTGTGCTCTCTTTTTACAAAAAAAAACAAGTAAGAATAAACATTTAATATCACACATGTAAGAAAAAACAGATGCTAAGTAACTACAATTTAGAAATAAAGAAATATTAGAAATATAGAAACATTGTACAAAAAGGAAGAAAGAAAATAAGAATTATATATATATATATATATATACATGCAAATTAAATAGTGCAATGAAAAGGTGCAACAGAGAATGTGCAAGACAGGGGGATGACAGATTGATTTTTTTTTTTTTTTTTTTTTTTTTTTTTAAATGTCTGCACAGTTAATTTATACCTGTGTGAAGAAAATTGCATTTAAAATTATGATGTGGTAAATCTTGAAGTATTTCATGCTGAATTTCACTGGGTCACCCTTTACACAAAATGCAAGGAAATTAGATTTCATATCAGTAAAATGACGTTTGTTTAACATTTTACTTTAAACTTTTTCATGCATGCAGCAATAACAACAATGCCTCGTGACCACAATAAAACTTCTCATGTTCATAGAAAGCAATACATACATGGGACAAAGTTTCTCTATCAGCATCTGTCAGTTTCAGTTTTTATTAGAGGATAGGGGAGTGTGTTACTGTTATGGCAGCACCCCCTTAATTTTTTTTGTCTAGGGTACTAGGCGAGCTGCCACTGTGGCCATAACCTGTTTGTTAGCCATCAGCTAAGCTAAGGGTGGTCAGGCCTTACCCTGCTATTGGCTTCCCATGTCCCAACAAAGTGTCTTCCCCGCGCCTGAATCCTTGGTCCTTTCACAGTTGCTTTTTCAATTAGTTAAAAAACATATATCATGCGACGGGAAGGCCCGCCTCTTTATCCCAACTGGCAGCCAAACCTATCAAATTGGATTTCACCGTGACAAGTGGTGCACTTTAGGACTCACTTGACAACAATAAATACTGCATCAACAAAATAGAATAAAGAAATTTCAGCCATGCTCCCTGGAAGCGTTTTTTTTTTTTTCACTCCTATCTTGGTCCACCTGTTTGTCAACAGAGTGAAAAAACAAAATGCTTTAAACCTCATCAATCCCAGGGTTGGGGTAAAATGAATGTAGAAAAATCAATGCAGGGAACCTTTTCCTACTGAGCTAAACTGTTTTCTCCACCTCTCAGAGTTCTTTTCCAGTTTTCTGTTGGATTATTTTTCCTGGAAAAGAAAATGTATGTAAATGCTAAATGCATGCTTTTTGGGAGGAAGTATGAGTCCAGTGTTCAACATCTCTTGTCCTTTGGGTGGTTTTTATAACTCACCCCAGAACAGGTGACAGGTGGGACACCCTCCTGCAGCTGAAGCAGTATGGTTTTCTCAGAAAAGAAAATCATTGAATAGTTTTACCTTCCATTATTTCTCAATCATGTTTTTCCTTTTGCTTTCTCCCTCTCCTTTATTCACCTTCTCTCCCCTTCCTTTTACCATCACCCGCCTGTTCTTTCCTCATTTGTTTGTTTGTGTGTGTGTGTGTGTGTGTGTTCGTGTGTCTGCGTGTGTGTGTGTGTGTGTGTGTGTGTGTGTGTGTGTGTGAACTGTTCATCCTACCATACCGTCAACCAACCTCCTGACACTAGACTACGCTGAGCAACTACGAATTATGCAGAAGACCAAGGACAAGCTTGAAATTGCATTAGAAAAGCATCAGGATTGTACGTACCTTTATTCTCCTCCCAACTAGTTTCCTCTCTTTCATCTGTCTGTCACCTGTGGTAGTCACCACCCAGCGTACCATCACTTCCTCCTATTAAGATCAGTTTTCTTTAACCCCAGGTGCTTTACGTATGGGCTTTAAAGATCTGCTTTAGAGGTGCTGAATGCCTTTTCTTGTGAATCCAAAATCCACCCTAAGAAATTGTCCTTTAGAATTCATCAGCACATTTAGTTGAGACTGTCTGTGCTTTGTCTGTGACCTTGGTTGTTCCTACTGCTGTAGTTTTTTTTTTTTGGAATTTGTGGTGGTGATAATAGATGTGATGAAGACCACTATGTGCTTCAAAATTTAACCCTGTTTTACAAACGGGCCCTAGTGTTAAAGTTTTGGTTAAGAGCCACACCTGACATTCAAATATGAACACGGCTAAAGGCTGCGGAGCATTCTGGATGATTGTGCAGCCAATAGAGAAACTGGTTTGTCTGGCTACTGGGATTGAATTGTCTTTGCTCTGGTGATGGTTGTGACAGCAGATGAACAGTGGGGCCATACTTTTACAATAAACAAATTTTATGGGCTCAATACTAAACAGCTTTCGAAAGGCTGGATCTTGATAATATTAGTAAAATAAAATCCTTAATTTTTTATAAAAAATACTCATATTGAACATTTGTTATTATGTCTTTGCACAAATTTCAGTTTATCATCGTAGGGAAATTATAGGCAAACCATCAGATTCTGTTTTTATCAACATTTTCCTCAGTGTTTGTAGTTATTCTTAATTGGAGTTTTATTCTGTTGTATACAAACTTTAAGATTGTTAGTTAAATCATGTTATTCACAGTGATTTCATACAGTGCATTCTCAGGGCTTCACTTTTTGCACATTTCGTAACGGAACAGTCTCGTTTTTCTTTAAAGTTCCTTACACAACACCCCACAGTGACAACATGAAAAAAGTCTTTTTAATACTTTTTTAAGAAATGTGTTAAAAATAAAAGATTTAGGCATGCCTTGTTCATTAGTATTCACAGTCTTTGGCACAAACCTCTATATCAAACAAAGTTGTTTTGCCTGTTTCCACTGATCATCCTTGAGATGGACCTACAGCTTCATTGAAGTCCACCTGTGGCTAATTCAGCTGAATAGACGTGATCTATAAAGGCACACACCGGTGTATACAAGGTCCCAAAGGTGACAGAGCATGTCCGAGCACAGACCAAGCATGAAGTCAAAGGTAGTATCTGTAGACCTCTGAGACAGGATTGTCTCCAGGCACAAATCTGGGTGAGGGTCCAGAAACGTTTCTGCTGCTCTGAAGATCCCTATGAGCTCAGTGACCCCCATCTCACTGTGAGGAAAAGAGAACCTTCCAGAGGGACAAACATCTCTCAGCAATCCACCAGTTAGGCCTGTATGACAGAGTGTCCAGACTGAAGCCACTCCTTAGTAAAAGGCACATGTCAGCCCACTTGGAGTTTGACCAAAGACACCTAAAGGACTCCCAGACTGTGAGAAAGAAAACTGTTCGTTTTGATGAGACAAAGATTGAACTGGTGGTTGGAGGAAACCAGGCACCTGGACAGTCCCATCCCTGCAGTGAAGCATGGTGGAGCAGCATCAGGCTGTGGGGATGTTTTTCTGTAGAAGGAACTGAAGACTAAGGGAAAGATGAATACAGCTGTATACAGAGACATCCTGGATGTCCTGCTCCAGTGGGGGGGATAGATCATCTTTCAGCAGGACAACGACATTAAGCACAGCCAATATGTCAAAGGAAGCAGCTTTTGGACGACTCTGTGAAGGTCCCTAAGAGGCCCAGCCAGAGCCCAGACTAGAATCTGATCCAACATCTCTGGGTAAATCTGAAAATGTCTGTGTGCCAATGCTCCCCATCCAACCTGATGGAGCTTAAAATGTACTGCAAAGAGGAATGGGCAAAACTACTCAAAGATCAGTGTGCCAAACAGGTGACATCATTTTCAAAAAGACATGAGGCTGTAATTGCTGCTTAAGTGCCTCAACAAACTATTGAGCAAAGGCTGTGAATGCTATGTAAATGTCATGTCTTAGTTTTTATTTTCAATAAATCTGCAAAAATTTCAAAAGAAAAAAACTTTTCACGTTGTCATCGGGGGGTGTTATGTGTCAGACTTTGAAAAACAAATTAAATCTATTTCATTTCTATGACTCTATATTGAACCAAAATGTAAAAAAGTGAAGTGCCATGGATTCTTGCTGGATGCACTATACACGCAGTGAATGAGGAAAATCAAGAAAACCTCCTCTAGCTTCTGTAAAATACCAATACTGTGCTTCCCAGTTTCTAAATGAGACATTCACTAAGTTTCTAGTGCAGGCATAAAGGCTCTGTAGCATCACCCTGAGCTCCTCCCAGAGCTAACTGCGGGGCTTTAGTTCATCCCAAAGATCTCTTGTTATTGAGGTTTATTTTGAGGAAGAACTGTGGCTATAAAGGGAGAGAAATCATCACCTTTTAAATTCCACATTAATTGTGTAGCTAGAGATGGTATCAAGGGTGGATTTTTCTCTTTAATTCTTCATGATCTCTCAGTGCTAGCTTTCACAAACTCTTCAAGCTTTCCTCAGCCGCCATGCATCGCTTGTCTCTGCCTCTCTTCGCCTCTGGGATGACATACCTCTTGACTGGCCTCTAATTTTCACAGCTACTAACAGTTCATATGCTTTTTTCAATATTTCGGTTTTCTATGACAGCATACAAACCTTTCCATCTGGTTTCCATCTTTCCCTTCCTCCTTTTGTCTCTCACTTTCTCTGATCAGTATCAATAAAGAGACTACAAGACCAGAATGAGTCTCACCAGGCCAGTCGAGCCAAGCTCACAGAGGGGATGGCATTGGCTCTGGAGAAGAAGGATCAGGTAAAAAACTTAGTTTTACTGACTGTGCATTCCTGTTTGGAGGCTCCCTCACTTACCTCACTTCACTCTTTATCTACAGGAATGGATGGAGAAAATCGCTGATGTTGAAAAGGTACATTTTTCCTATGACTACAAACCACACTGGTGCATAAAAGAGTGTACAGTCCCTGTTTGCCACACCTGACAGGAAAGGGTTGTTAAAAGCAGCTCATGATTTCTCTGTCTGCTGTACATCAGTGTTGATTTCAGTAACCACTAATTTTCCCTGATGAGGATAGAACATGAGGGGCTAAAAATGAGTGCATGTGTGCAAAAAAAAAAACCACTCCGACAAGCATGCTTATTTATTGTTGATGAGACGGTGATGAACAGGAAATATTAAAGATGGACTATCAGGCTTTCAAAATCCTTTATATTTCCCAGAAAGTGTTTCTAGTCTAAATACCAGTACTGGATTCCTAAAACAGGCTCACTGAGTCAGTAGCGATTGCTGATGTACTTACCTGCTGCAGATGTGCTGTGGATATTAGTTCTCATCTCCTTCATACACACAAAATGGAAACTGAGTAAGCAGTTTTTGAAAACCTTTTTTTTTTGTCTCACTCCAGTTTCTTCTTTTTCTATTGTAAAACTCTGCTTAGAAATTTTTTTAGATCCAATGGTGAAGCAGTTTTTTTTTCTTTTCTTTTTTTCAACTGCTCTCAAGATTTTGATCAGAAGTGAATTTTGCTGCTGTTACTGTCCACTCAATGTCTTCAGCCCCATTTAACCTCATTAGGTGAACTGTGAGACACATTTAGTTAAGACGCCAGGATGCTTGGACCAACTTTTCATAATCAAAGATTAGAGAAAAAAAAGAAGTGCAGTGTGTCTGTGTGACTTTTACTACTTCTTAGATCAGCAGAGAGAGCACAGCAGCTCTACATTGGGAGAAGGGTCCAGGACCAATTATTACACTAGGCTATTTGACACAAGGAGAGGATCTGTCCAAGTAGGATTAATCAAACAAGTTAAAATCAGAAGAGTGGGATTGAAAGGAAATCTGAATCTGTTTAATCCTTGAATAAAACCAAAAGTTAGATGTGAACACTCATTGTAGCCAAGATAATATTAATCTTGTAGCTGTAGAGTAATCTTTATTTTGTATTTTCATTAATTCAACCATCTAATGACATGATGCATGGGCATGTTCAAGCCTGATTTCCAACAACAGCCCAAAGTGTAATTGAAAAAATGTAATAAAACTCACAATGTAGTAACTGGTTGATAATGTGACAGGTGTTCAGCTCAAAACACAAAAACTGGTTACACTTCTGTACAAGTCACTTCAGTAATTCTTTGTCTTGCTTCAGTCAAACTCTGGTGTGGCATGGTCATGCAGCAAAAGAAAAGCACTCAGACCAAAGGATTGTTTTTTTCTCAGCCATGTGATTTTTCAGCAGACTCAACTGTTGAGAAAATAATCCCCTGATCTCCAATAAGAGCTGAGTGTGTTTTGCTTGTGATCAGCAGTGCTGTCGTAAACTCAATTTTGACTTCCTGCTGTGAAAGATGTGTGAACCAGCAACTTTTATAAAATGTTGAGAGTAGAGCTCCTGAATTTACTAAAAAATGTGAAAAAGCTTCAGAGTGAGGTGGAAAAACACACCTGCAACAGCTTTTTACATCCTCAGGTGCAACCAGAAACAAGAGATCTTAAAGATGGCTGATTTTCTTCAGACATGCACAGGTCCTGAGAGCAGGCAGTGAATAAGTTCATGTTTCTGACCAAACTGATGGACGCTGTTGTGTTTGTGTAGGAGAAGGCCTCCCTCTCAGCCCGGCTGGAGGTGATGAAGAAGCAAAGCTTAGTACTCTTTCAGAAAAGAGATGACCTGGATGAACTGGAGGGCTTTCAGCAGCAGGAGCTTGCTAAAGTTAAACACATGGTGCGTATGTGTGGCTTTGACGTACAGCACTCCTTGACAAATTCTTTTCCTTTTTTGGCTTAAACTGGAAAACTGCAGATGAGCTTAGAGGAGTTTCTGGAGTTTGAAAAAATGCATGGGAGGTGATTCTCTGGCACTTTTTCAATCTGTTGGCTTGATGGAATGGATTTTTATTTTACTTTGGTTTGAACCAAGACATTTAACAGTCACATATTTGCTTTAATTAGAATTTTCTTCTTTTTTTATGTCTAACAGCTGCTGAAGAAGGAGGAAGAACTGAGCACGCTGGAGTGGGAGCTCCAGCAGAAGGAGGCTGAGGTTCAATCAGCAAAGCATGGACTGTCTGAGGCTCATGGGAAACTCCGATCCCTACAACAGCAGCATGAGAAGAGCAGTAGACTGAATTCCGAGTTCGAGATAGAACGGTAAGAAGTCACCCAACACACAGCAGGATTAATGTTTATGCTGTCTTGAAGCATCCGCCCAGAATTTCACTAGAGAGCTGAACCATCTTGATGACCTTCTAGGGATGAAATAGTCTAAAATTCTCTTTCAAATAAAATCCTCCTTGAAAAGTTTGCATCTAATTTGCCTGTGCTTGAGTGTGAAATGAAAAAGCAATGAGTTACTGAATTTTTACAGAGAGGAACTGCTGCTGCTTCGTGAGGAAGCAGACAAGAAGGTCAGCGAGCTGGAGCGACAATGCCAAGAGTTACAGTCAGTGATTCATCAGGTGTCTGAAGACTTCCAGAAGGTCAGTTCTCAGCACAAGCTGCACAGGTCACACCCTGAGTATCTTGTTATTCATCAGTATTTTTTCAAAAAGAATTCATGGGAACCTTTTTTCTCATTCATTAAGTTTACAAAGTGTTTGTCTTTCAGTCTCAGAATATGGTGTTGACTTTGGAGAGCTCCCTTCAGAACTTAAAGACTGAACACGATGCTCTAAAGCTGCAGCAACAAAAGGTAATGATAATGACAACTAGAGATAGACCTATCTGTTTTCTTTCAGGGCTGATACTGATACCAGTTGTTAATAGGCCGATAACTGATTTTTGGGTCCAATATTTGCAGTAAAAGTCAAAATAATGAAGCAAAAGTTTGAATAATACAAACTCCAACACTTAAATTTGTTTAAATGCTTCTTCTAAGCGTATCTTACTTAAAGAGGCTGTGAGGACTTTTTGTTTAAGTCATCTTGAAAAAGTGTCATTTCTAGATAAATGCCAGATCATAATCTACAACTTAAATGAGATTATCAGCACTAAAATAGGTTATTTCTAACTGCTATTTGTCAGTTTCCCAAACGAGTCGAGCAAGCTCAAATTGATTTGTGGCATGTTGAAGTCTCTATGACAACACCACGCTAGCTGATAAAGTTTAGCACTGTGCGTAACCAAACAGATAGAGCTGCAAGTGGAACAATGCTGGAGACAGAGAAATGGCTGCAGACTGAAGGGCACAGCTGCATAAGAGTCAGAATCAACCAGTTTTAAATTGATCTCTTATTGGCTATGTATTGATTTAAAAAAAAAAGCAGATATTGATATGTGTCACAATGCCTATATTGACCTGGGCTATTTATTGGTCTACCCCTAATGACACAACATGTAACTCTAAGGACTCTGGGTTTCATAAGTGCAGGAAAGTTTCTTCATTTCCTCTCTTCCTATCCCCAGGCTGCTGTCAGGGAGGAAGACAAGGAGCGTTTGGTAGGGGACCTACAGAAGAAAGTGGCATCTCTGGAGAGACGGCTTCAGGGGAACCTGAGTCAGGATGAACATCTCCAGGAGCTTCTGCAGGAGGTGGGCAACATCCATAGAACCCTGTCTTTGTGTGGCCACCGCCTGAGTGGAGTTAATTGCAGACGCATGCTCCTTTTTCTACTTCTCAACTTGCTGCGAATCAAATAACAGTGAAAGAATGAAAACATACAGGATAAATTAAGAATCAGTAGCTGACTTCTTTTTTTGTAAAAAAATGTTGCTCTATGATTGTTATTTATGTAAACAAACTTATTTTTATCATTGTCAAAAACACTCAACCTTAACTTTACCAAATACATCTGTTTTGGTTTACATGTGAAACTGATGTCTGTATTGGTGGTTCACAAAATCAGGGTTGCAAAAAACAGACAGAAGAATCCTGAAATGTCTCTCAAAAGCAAAATGTAATTTCAGTCCACATTTCATCCATTATTGTTTAAACATAAACAAAAATATGGGTTCGATTTTACATAAAATTATGTACACATTTATTTGCAATGTTATTAGATCCGTTGTCAACATTTTGACAGTACCAATGGAGGCAGATAGATAGATAAATGGTCTAACTCAGATAATTCAGATTATTTTTGTACCTTGGGCCTCTCTGTTTGTGTTTTGAAAGGTTTGGGAGCCCCTGGTCTATATGACCCCTTTGGAAGTTACTTTCTTTGTCCCGGGGGCTGTGCTTTATGTTTGGTGTGCTGTGTGCCTTTAACCCTCTGTGTTATTTATTAAACTGATTTTTTTCCCACACTTAATTTTAGATCAGATACTCTGAGATTTTTGCTTCTTGTAGAACTAACGCAATGTTGGTGATTATTTTTTATTTCTTCTCCTGACAACTGATAGATTGTAAAATGACGCATAACAGGGGACCACTGGAACTTTGTTTACCTCTAATACCAGTTTTGTATCTGCTCTAGTGCTGAACGATTTTAGAAAAAGATCTAATTGCGATTTTTCTGGCAGATATTGCAAACTCAATTCAATTTACAATTTTATTTAAATCAAGTTTTAGTGAAGTCTTCCCAATGTCCGGCAGAGAATTACATCAAACCATCAAAACATCAAAAGTTTTTACTATAATGCAAGGATAAAAAAGAAGGTAATAATTATTTTTCACTTTAAGATATAAAGGTCAATATTTAAGTTGAAAAGTGGAAATTTTGAAAAATAAAGACAAAATTCTGAGACAAAAAGTCAATATTTTGAGATAAAAAAAAATCCAAATTTTATGTAACCAATCCAACATTATGTGAAAAAAGTTGATACTTTCACATTAAGGGTCATAATTTTAAGATAAAAGCAAATGTCTTAGATAAAAAGTCAAATTTTTGAGATTAAGCATCAACATTTTGAAATAAAGGCAACATTTGAGGTAAAAAGCAAAAATTTTGATATAAAAAGTCAAAATTCTAAAATTCAAGTCGAAACTATATGAAATTAAGACAACATTAAAAGATAAAAGGCAAAATTTTGAAAAAAAAAGAGAGAGAAGATTTTGAGATAAGTAGCCAAAGTTTGACTTTTCTTTAAACCCTTAATCAAAACCTCACCCGAGTCTGTACTGTAAATATGACTCTTGCTATTTTTGAACTGGACTTTTTAATCGCATTTTTAGTTTTAAAAACTGAAGAACAAAAAGAGCCATCTTTGACTCTTAACTTTTAAAAACAATTGAGTGCAAAATAACTGTTTTATGTTAAAAAAGATAAAATACAAAACAATTTAAAAAATAAATAAATAAATAAATAAGCGATAATAAGAAAAACGAGATTCAACAATCCCAAGGAAAAAAAGGAATTTTTCCCAACAGTTTCATACTAAAACACGTGTGTGTGTGTGTGTGTGTGTGTGTGTGAAACAGCTGACACTGAAGATCCTGGGTCAGTCAGGAGCAAAAAAAAATTGCAGTTTTGGCGATCACATGATCGTGATGTCTGAAATTGCAATTTCAATCAGAAAGCGATAAATCTTTCAGCCCTAATCGGCTCTAACCATATTTTTAACTCTAACTCTGGGACAGTCTCTCTTTCTTTCCAGGAGCCGTAACAGCTTATTCTTGGTTGAGGAAATGGTTTGACGTTAAATTGACCTGTGCATTTTCACCCTTTTTTTTAGAAGTCCAGCCTGGAGCAAAATCTGGAAGAGACACGAGCAGAGCTGCTTGCAGCTCGTACTAACCATGCTGATGTAGTTTGCTCCCTGGAGGCACAGGTAAACTGAGTCCTCATTATGATCGTGAAACTTCCATTTTCTGTGGGATAAGCAGACTACTGTTTTCTAATAGTTCTCTGAATGTGTGTTGTGAATAAGCTGTCTCAGGTCACCATCAAACAGTTGATCTAAAAAAAAAGGTGCATCTTAGTTTTGAGTCCCCTCACCCCATATTATCATAATGGTGTCGGATCTGCTCATTTAGATTTATGTTTTTTTCCTTTGGGCTTTGGGTGAACCCTCTGCAGCTGTTTTCCAGTTGAAAACATTCCAAGCTCTCCTGGAAATACTCACTTTGAATCATGTGAGACCTTTTTTGAGCTGCTAAAGTGTCTGAACTACAACACTTTCATTGAGAGTATCTGCAGAAGTAATAAGGTTGGCACAAGGTAGGGGACATGCTTGGAAGACAAAAGGAGGGCTCCAGCAATCCCTGAAAAAAAAGACTGCCTTACTGGGCTGTAAGACCAGGGAAACCAACAGCAACAAGATTTGACCTCCATGAACTGAAGAACTCTTGGTGAAGAAAAATAAATGCTCAACATTTATTCAAACAAAGGTTGAGATCTGATTCTGCATGACTGGCAGTGAAGTAGGGATGTAAATCTTCAGGGCTCACCAACCAAATAATTAAGAGAATGTACCAGCCTGAGAGAAAAATGCTTTGGTGGACAAATATCATACTTGGAAGTTCTAAACAGAGGCTGCAGAATGACTTGAAGCTTGTTTTCTGCTCTGATCCAGGTTTCCAAAATGAGCTGCAGCATCACTGAGCTGCAAACCCTTCTCAAACACAAAGACGACTCCTCCAGATTGTACAGAGAGCGTACAGACACACAAGTAAGTCAAAAATGTTGTTGGATCAAACAGTGTACCAAAAAATAACACAGGTGTGATTTTTTTTTAATGACTTTTTTTCTTTGTGATCTATTTTGATTGTTTGCTTTAGGTTTACAGTTTTAACTATTTGAAATCATGTTAATTTTCTTAGGGCCTCCTCACTGCTGTCTTTGAAAGCTGAACCTTGTACCTGTTGTGTTAAAAAATATCCAGCAACTAACTAGCTTAAGGGGCTAATTTTTTTCACTGATTGTAATTCTTTTTCAACATCATCCACCAAGGAAATCAATTTCTGACCATGATAAGCGTTGAGTACTGATTCTGTCACTGCAGAAACTCAAATCTACCTACCCTCACATTCAAAATATCTCATTTAAAGATGTGAAAAGACAAAATTTTTGCCTGAATGTTCATAAAAAATCTGCCACTATTGTAAGAAAATCTGCTTGTCAGGTTTCTTCATATAAGAACTTTGTATTGATAAAAGAAACTTAAGTAGATAAATTGCTCTTTTTTAATTGATTTTTTTTCTGCTCTTTACTAGCAACTTAAGTGTCACTTCTCTGGACTTGTCGGCAAATGTGTCTCATTTTTAGACTAAATCAATCATTTTCTATTAAAACTAAGACAAACACTCTCCTAAATTCAAGTTTTTACAGTTTTTCAGCTGACAGATGAAAATTAAGCTCCAATTCATCTCCTTTAAACTGTAGTGCTGTTTGCAATTAGGAAACGGATTCCAACCTTTCCCTTTATTATTTCCTGTTTCAGATAGCTGATCTGGAGCAACAGGTTTCAGATTGTAATGAGAGGCTGAAGAGTGCGGAGAGAGAGATCACAGAGAAACAGCAGCATATGGATAAACAGGTCAGTACCACAAGATTTCAAAGCAAGGGAGCTTTAGGGAAGACACCGATAAGTGAACTTCTTCTTTTCTGTCACAAGACCAACAGTTTGATGTTTAATTTGGTTTATCTGAGCTGAAACTCACTTTTTTATGCGTCTCGTTTGAACTGATATTATTGTTTTATTTGTTTCTGTTTAGGAAGGGGAGCGGAGTGCAGAGAAAGCCTTTCTTGAACAGCAGGTGTGTTTGTTAAAGCAGCAGAGTGAAGAAAAAAGCAGCCAACTGGAGGGGAGCATTGCTTCATTACAGACAGAGAGACAGACGCTGCAGGACAGACAGGTTAGTTTTGATAACAGATTTTGCCTGATCTATCTCATCTAAAAAGAATTCTTGCTTTTACACTAACCAAAGTAGTTCAAAGAGGATATAAACCATCTTTGAGTCCTGCTTTGACTAACACTTCTTCTCTCTGTACCTGTGTGTAAGGCGGATTTGAACAAACAGCTGGACGAGGCCAATTCCAACCTAAGGCAGCAGGCAGAGGAGCTGGAGCAGTGCAGGGTGAACATGCAATTCACTTTTTAAAGCTTCTATGTATCAGCTGATGTTGTTTTTTGAACCCTTTGCTGGTAGCTGGTCTGAGATCATTGTCTTCATAATTCAGTTTAAATTTATCTCAAATATAAATAAGGACACTTCCTTTCCCGTTCAAAATCACATATGCACATACAGTTGTGCCCAAAACTTTACACCCTGTCCAGCAGAATATTCTGATTTTTTTGGCCTTTTCTCAGAAAATGTTAACACAAAAAAACTTCTGTCACTCATGGTTAGAGGTTGGGTGAAGACATTTATTAACAAACAACTGTGTTTACTCTGTTTAAATCATAATGACAACAGAAACTTCCAAAATGACCCTGTTCATTTTTTATACACACACACTGATTACAATTAAATAGATCACAGGTGAGGATGGTTACCTTTAGTAGACATTCAAACACATTTGTGTTCACTTTTGTGCATTTATCAGGCAAAAACCACCAGAGTTGTGTAAACTTCTTAACAGGGTCATTTTTTTGAAGTTTCTGTTGTCATTATGATTTAAAAAGAGTAAACTATTTTTGTTTACAATAACTGACTTCACCCAACCACTAACCATGAGTGACAGAAAGGATTTTGTGTTATCATTCATATATCTGAGAAAAGGCTAAAAAATCAGAAATTCTGCTGGGGGTGCAGACTTTTGGGCACAACTGTATTCCTAACAGCTTTCCCACTACATGATCCTGATTTCTCTCTTTTTTGGTTCATGTTCCTTCAGATGGAGCTTATCAGTCGACAAACTGTGAGCACTGAAATCGCAAAAGCTCTGGAGGACTCTAGAAGACAGAGGGAGGAGCTGCAAACACAGGTCTGTGACTATTTCCTGACAGCGCTGCATGCCTCCAGGAATGATGGTTAACTTCTCTGTTTAACTGTGTAGTCAGTGGTTTGCATTTTTCTTTTTTCAATATACGTAACAGATTTTAAAATAAACAAACAAACAAGAGTAATTTTCCATTAAAATATTGCCGTGAAAAAATTGATTTTACTTTTTTCCTAGTATGGATTTTAAACTCCCAGATAAACACAGAGAATCCAATCTATGTTGATTAGAAATGCAAAAGATATGAGATGTCTGTATTATTACAAGGTGAACCAGCGTATTTTAGCTTTTTATCCGTGACTAGCTCACTTTCCACACAATAGTAGTAGATTTGGTTGGTAGGAGTCCAAAGACAGGACGAGATAGTGTCTATCAAGCCCTATGGAAATTAACTTTGAGAAATGATTGCTCAAAATGTCTCGCACGTGGACGTTTGTATGAATTTATTACATGTTAAATTCAACTAGCACCCGCACCACAAGCTTCCTGTGATGGACCTTCCGCATTTGATGATTTTACAAGCAGAAATCAAAGGTGGCTAATGATTTGTGTTCATTTCACACATCTTTTTAACTTATTTTTTTCATGCCTTTATTGGATAGAGGAGGACAGTGGATATAGTTGGAAAGTAGGAGAGAGTGGGGAGCAACATGCAGGAAACAGGCCACAGGTTGGACAAACCTCATGGAGTGCAACCTTAACTATTAGGCCATCTGTGCTCCAATTCCACACATTTTCATGCTGTCACATCATTCCACTACATCAAGAATGCAGTTATTACACAGTCTATGGTCAAGACAGTGTCAGTTTATAAGGTGTCTATTTATTTAATGTCTATGGGCGGACCAACACACGCGATTGTTCCTTTATTACCAGGCCACAGACTATTGAAAGTTGAAAATTGAAAATTGAAAAACAGAAATTCAAGGCCTTTTCCTGAAAACTAAAATTTGAGACAGAAAATGCAATAGTTTTTTAAAACAGGGTCATTGGATAGTTCTGATTTTTGTTTCAGTAATGGAAAAAGAAAAAATGCCCCTGGATTTTGTTTTTTATTTGTGTTTCAGAATTGGAAATTGAATGAACAGAAGGTACATGGAAATCTCTAGATTTCTTTGCAGATCAAACACTGACATTTCTTGCCTCTGTATTTTCTGATCATTTGTTTCTAGTGTGTCTCTGTAAGTTGTAAGCTACACAGATGTTTTCCCTCTAACTTTATGATGAAGAGAAAAATAGCTTGTTGAGTCTTTGTTTAGTGGGGGCCAGATCACACAGATATCTTATGAACTGTGAGCTGCACTCAGCTGTAGATGTTGGTCCACACAGATTCATAAATGGCTGTCGGATCACCAGCCTCCTTAAAGACTATAAGAAGGAAGGGACCATGTAGAGCAATGAGCCTCATGAGTAAGCAGCTAAAATAAAGCTTTCAGACAGAGGCTGAAATAAGAGTGAGGAAAAAGGTCATGTGCCCTGTGATTTAAAAACTGCTTTTGCATGTTCTCAGGTTGGAGAGCTGACTTTATCACATCAGGCATCAAAGCAGGAACTGACTATGGTCTCTGAGAAACTAGCAACAAAAGAAGACGACATTCGAAAGCTCCAGGATGGTACGGGACAACACATGTACACACATATTTACACTCACACCAAAGGCCTTTGACATACAGGCCGTGTCCACAGGTAGCCGGGTATATGTGAAACCGCATATATTTTTTAGTGCAGGCCTGTCATCCACAGGTTTAAGTCTCTGACATAATCTTTTCTGAAAACTCTGACCAAAGTGAAGATTTTGGAAAACTCCGGTTTCATAGTTTTGTGTATACGCCGATAACCGGAGTTCATGGATCTCTAACATCCCAGCTTGTGACAAAAGCCATTTAGCCATTGACATTACATAAAATGCGACAGTATAGTAAGAAATAATGGTACAGGTATGTTATTTTGAACATTGATGCAAACACTTCTTGCTGTTTGTTTCTTCAAGTGCATCTTGCAACTTACATTGAAGAGCAAACCTCTTCAGTGATCCAAACAAAAGATCCCAGCACCATGTTTAAATCTTTTCAAATCTCCCTTGATTAGCTTGCACAGGTGTCACATCTGAAAAACACTGCCATCTATGGATGTAGCATACTTAGGACAGCACTTTGTGACAGATTTGCCTGTCCATGTGTGGTTGATTTTTTTCTCTTTTTTTTGTCAATTATGAGGGGATGTGGACAAGAGCATTTTTGAAAAAAAGGAATGAGAAGGAACATTTGTGGGTTTTTTGGGTTTTTTTGAGTTTTCTGTTTAGGCTGAGCTGTGAAGTTCATCCAGAGAGGGGAAAGTGGATCTGATGAATTTCTAGATATTCTTATGACTCTCTAGTGCACTTTTGCACCACAATAACCATTTTTGAAACTGCTGACTGAAGCAAACTGCTCGTAGAACCCTAAAACCTTTGATTCCAAGGTATAAAAAATAGGAACAATATTCAAAACAATCTGTTTATTCAGTTTGTTTATTTTTTACCTAGAGGCTGAAGTCTAGATAATGTGAACACCTTTTGGCAGTGAATTCAGATGAAAACAAACACTTCTTTCTCATTATCGTTTCATTTTCTCCACCCAACTGCGGTCTGTGGGTGTGTGCTGCAGAGGTGCAGTGTAGGCAGGAATCACTGGTGCAGCTGCAAGAGGACTTGGAGCAGCAGCGGGCCCAGCTGGAGCAGATGGAGCAGGAAAAAGACACCCAGCTCAGCAGCCTGAGGGAGGAGCTGCTCAACCAGACGCATCAGCTAGATGGCTGCCAGGCACGGGTTAGTATCTACTCATAAAGCCAGAAACAGACACTTACATGCTTACCATTGTACTCTTATTGCACTGTGACAATCATCAGTCTGAATTATCTGGTGTTTGACAGTTCTAAAAAGTGCCCAGCTCACCTATAGAGGCATAAAAGGGAAATATAGTTAATATAGCCTGATTTTAAACCTGCCATTGCACATGAGAAATGTCAGCCCCTTTAAAGCTTTGGTTTGAAACTTTGGTGAATGCCAATTTATGTTTTTTGGAGCATGATCCTAGCAACAGGAAAGACAGTTTAAGTTATGTTCAATGTGATGTGAATTGAGATCTTGTCCAGGTTGCTGTTGTAGAATCAGTCACAAGAAAACAATGCTGCAATGGATTAAAAACATAAACATCATATTTCAATGGAATGATATAAACCAGCTGATTTTGCACTGTTGAATCTTTAAAAGTTTCTGTGTAGAGTTTCAAAATGCAAGAGAAGAAATGGGAGTGTAGACAAAAAATGAGTAAGCATTTGATTGCAAACAAAAATGAAAGATAAATAGTTTGTTCATCATTTGATCAAAAGTTTAAGAGCACAGCCTTCAGCTTTCCCTCTGAACGCAGTCGGATTTTGAAGTTGCACAAGCAAGGCTTCTTACAATCTTACGATCACTGCTGAGGTTTGACGCAGTAAGACAGTCATTTTGAATTTCTTCAAAGATCCTGATGGTTATGGAATAAAAAAGTCTCATGGTAGACCCAAAAACATTTCACCAGCTCTGAGCCTGAGGATCTGATTGGCTGTCAAGACACGGGAAGATCCTCAACCCAAATTAAAGCAGTTACTGGAGCTGATTGCAGCCCAATAACCATTAGACGGTGTCTGAGAGAGAAGGCCTTATGTAGTTATGAATTTTTGAAGTGATCAGGAGCTCCTCAGTGAGTCATTTTTCAAACTTTTATTTCTATTTAAGGGGTTTTTGAGGTTTCTCAAACTGTGCTCCTAAACTTTTGATCGGCTGATAAACAGACAATTTCACTTTAAATGTTGTTTGTAATAAATTACTTACTTGGTTTTTGTCTCACTCACATTTCTTTTTTCTGAATTTTGAAACTCAACTAAGAACCTTTTTAAACCTCTGAATCCCAAACCCAAAACCACGCATTTTTAAATAATTGGCTTTTAAAAATCATTAACCTGATCTAGAACCTTAAAAAAATTCTGGTGTCAGATTCTCACGTTTCTGAGGGTACCTAAATGTATCACGAGAGACATCAGCAACATGCGCTAACAGAACAAAAGAGAGGAATTTCACCAACATCACCTTGATTATTTCCACTTTGAACATTTGAACACAATCGTCTGCTTTTTTTGTATTATGTAAATTAAAAAAAGATCTACTTTTTTGTGATTTAATTAAGCCCAAACCCTGTATCCGTGCTTCAAAAATTCTTTAAATTTTGTATGAAACTGTAAAGGTGTAGAACTTCATATTCCACTGATAAATGAGACCACAATAAGTTGAAACTTTCCAAATTTTCAACTCATTGAATGTAGTGAATGTAGTGCTGCCACCAATATTTTTCCCACTTGTCTTAGGAGTTGTATTGGGTTGTATACACTAATTCCTTGTTGTTGTTTTTTTAATTCAAAATGGATAAAATCAGAGAAAATCCTGTTTCCATTTGTTGTTTTTTAATGATTTATAGTTTTAAAATTTAGTTAAATTGCAATAAGACTTAGTTGAGTTACACCAGCTCATGGCCATGGTTTTTCTGAATCTATAGAGATACAGAACTTCATTTTGTGAGTGAAAAATGTGACAGAAGCAAACTAAATGTCAAAAAACTGCTTGGGATCCTAAGGGTTAAGATCCAACAGTTGAAAAAACTTATTTTGGGGAACTCTTCAACTGGTCTCAAGATTTTGATCAGGTGTGTATGTCGAGGCGCCCTCTGCTGGTAATCAACATCATCCAGGTCAGACAGTGTTTACTATCAGGGAAAATAGACAAAAAAAACTCAGTTAAATTTATTCAGTTTCTTTCAATCCTTTTCATTCCACTTAACGCCAGTATTTTCATTACTTTGACTTTATTATTGACTTCATACTCTGCATTTATCCTCTTTGTGTATGTATGATCAGTCTGCTATCATCTTGTGTGAAGACGAACAAAAAGCATTTTACTTTTGTTTCAAAATAAATGTTGATGGTGTTTTGATGTTTGCTGTTCAGATTTCATACCTGGAGGTGGAGGTGGAGACCCTCACAGAGCAGCTTAACACACCTGTGGTGTGTGAGGAGGATCAGAACGGCAGCGTGACGGTGGACGATCTGGATCACCTTCAGAAAGTCAACAGAGAGCTGGAGCAGCAGCTGAGTGACAAGAACAGGGTCAGTGATCTTTGTACCCCTCCTTTCTCTTCTCTCTGTTTTTTTCTGGTATTTTATAAACCTCATCCTTGAACAGACTCAGGGAAAATTCACCTGTCATGATTATAAATAAAATTCAATGCTGTTGTTTTTTTTTACTAGACCATCAAGCAGCTACAGCAGAGAATGGCAGAACTGAAGAGGACTCTGCAAAAGGAGCTGGTGAGACAGTGACACTCAGCATGGCTCCACTCTTTGCATTCAGAGTCACAGCTTGTGTGCACCTCCTTTTTAAAAGTACAAGACAAACAAAACTTTTAAAAAACGGTTTGACTTCTCTTTAGTTTTTCTCTGGTCACTCCAGCCCCATGTCGGACCCTCTCATTGACTTCACTGCGTTAATCAGAGGTTAATATTTGACTGATCTCTGAGCATTCCTGAATATGAATAATATATTTGTGTTTTATTCTTTGTGTTCTGTAGAAACTGAAGCCTGAGCCAGAAACTGAGGCAAAGGAGAAGTTACCTGAAAGCAAAGCAGAAAGACAAGAAAGGGTTTGCCCAGATCCACCACCAGCATCCTCCCCAAGCCCCCCCACCTCCATCACCACAGTGACCAACACATCAGACCTCAACGACTCACGGGAAATCAACTTTGAGTATCTCAAACACGTGGTCCTTAAGTTTATGTCGTCCAGAGAGGCTGAGGTGAGTCCCTGGTGCTGTTTCTTGGATCTCCAGAGGCCTGTACTACCAAGCTGGATTTTCTGTGATTGAGGTAACTTTAGGGTTAACTCTGGATTTTCTGTCCTATGACGGTGGTTCACTTCTTACCCGGATGAATCACCATGGTTACTCATGCTGAATGGATAACCTCCTCTGAGACAGGTTAAGACCCGGATCCATGATCAACTTGTAAAAAAGCCCTACCTTCTGACCAATCAGCTCTCTTGAAAATGATGATTCTGTTGGTATTGGTACACAGAGCACTTAAGAGAAAAAGAGTATTTAAAGGTACAATCCTCTTGATGTCCCGATGACATTGTGAACCAAAGATACAGATTTTCATAGGATGGGCTGAGCTACGTTTGTCAACTGATGGAGTCATATGTTCCAAATGTAATACACTGCAGTCAGGCACACCTGAAATAATGAGGTAAATACTAATAATAATGGTCACTGCATAACTGCCAAAACATGAACCCACAACTGCTTGTCACGCTGTCAAGATAAGGAATATATATTTAATAACTCAGTGTAAGATATAAAACAAAGGAAGAGCACTGAGGAAGAGCTGTGTTCCATAGGACTGGGCTTTAATAAAGTGAAAATAATGATCACAGTGGAGTGTCTGATGAATTAACATTCTATAATCTCACAAATTTACATATTATTAGAGTTGTCAGTTCTCTGCCAGCATTTCTTCCCGACTTGTGCTACAGCAGCTACCCTTTTTCTCCTGGACGATGAGTTTGAATAATATTTAATTTGATTATTATTTGTGAAAAATAATCGTCTGCTCCTCCATGGTAAAGTTGGCTGCCCTGCAGAGTGTCTCCTGTTTCTCCACCCCTTTCATGTGAGCGTGCATTGATCCAGACTGGAAAATCACTTCTATCCAGTTTCATAGTACAGAGTATCCATACTGAGAATGTCTTTTTAAATCAATCCAGGGAATAGAGAGAGAAATCCCAGTTGTGTTAATCCAGCTTCGTAGTACAGGCCCCTGACCTGCTCTGACCTGCTCAGCTCAGCTCTGACCTGGATGTTCTGACTGAGTGTTGGATTTCTGTGTTTCACTCTGTCAGGCGTTCCAGCTGATCCGCGCCGTGTCTGTGCTGCTAAACTTCACTCGTGAGGAAGAGGACATGTTGAAACAGACTCTGGAATACAAGGTTGATATTTTATTCAATGGTACTATTTGAGTGAGGTTAATCCCAATCTAACCTTTGAGGTTTGTTTTCTTGCTTCAGATGTCCTGGTTTGGATCCAAACCTTCACCCAAAGGTACCATCCGGCCTTCTGTCTCAGGCGCCTCCTTCAGCTGGAGCTGATGAGCGTCAGAAAGAGCTGACGTGATGGAGAGAAATGAACTGAAGGACCACCTCCAGGGGTTCTGGAGTCTTTCCTCTGTGGCTCCCATCACTGAGCAGGACTGGCTTTAAACTCCAAACAGACCTCCACAGTTTACTCAGACTCTGTGTGGCAGGGATGTTTCTGCTCTCTGGGGACAGAGAAAGACTGCACACTATGGGATGTAGGGACAAAGGCTAATTCATATCAATGGTGGGTTTTAAATTGAAGTTGTTTTCTCTCTGAGGGGTAAGGTAGACAAACTTTTGACCACGTTATACACGGTAAACAGAGACACATGAGTCATGTCAGGGTTGTGTCTTGAGCATCATTGTTCTCCTAGTTCTAAAGCATAAATAGAGATTCTCCCATCCATGACCGTAAAGAAAGAAGTATCATTGAAATGAATGAATGACCTGCCTCATTTCATCCTCTAATCAAGTCTCATAGATTTCTTTTATATCTGAACCACATGTGACTTGATCTATCAGTCTCCACTGGACAGATGGTACATTCTTTGATTGCTGAAGGACCAATTAGCTTTGAGCTCTTTAACTATAATGCACGGAGCTTATCAGTTGACACAAAGCTTATTTTGTGTCATTATTGGGAGAAGGGTGATAAACAGTATCTCATGAATAATACAACTATGTCTACGGACCTAATATGCTTTGAATTTGTCCCAAAATATAATTTTGGTAGCACAAGAAATGCAGCCAGGTAAGATTGTTTTATTTATTTCTTAAAGCCACCTCAAATTCTAGGATATTTCCAAAATAAGAAGAGTGATATTTCCTTAACCATTATCAACTATTCATATCTCATTGAAACTTAATCATATTCATTCCTCCTCTGTCAGTTCTCTACACACCATATAAAAGATGAGACAATCTGAGCTTTCAGTTTAATACCAGTGGGTAGTTCTATCAGCCCGTGTGTGATAGTATTCAGTGTACAACCCAACCAATTATTCCTCAAATGTATTGAATGAGAAATTGGAGCCAAGAAACCTGCGAGATTTGACACTGTATAAATTCATGTATTTGCGCTCTCTGGTGGACAAGTCATATAACTGACTGTTTCAGCAATGAACCACAGGAGCCACTCTTTCTGCTATGCATTGGTTCAACTACAAAGTTAAGAAAGGTATCCAATGACTGTTAGTATTCATCCTCACAGCAACTCTTACGACTCATAACAATGGAACTAAAATGAAGTAGCTGTAACGTAAGAAGTTTGACTATTAGACCTCGATACGAGATCATCTGTTGGCAGAAAAAGTGCTGCCTTTGAGTTCAGGGTTAAGATGATTGTCTCTTCTCACTGCTGCCACAAAAGGAACTAAATGTCCATCAAAGCTATTACGATCAGTGCACCTAGACTGTTTCAGCTCGCTCATTGTCCGTATTAAGACTGTACTATGGATTAACAGCAATGTGAAGAGAAAAGTGAATTCTCAGTAAATATCAACTGGAGGACGTGCTCTACCTTTACCTGCCTTTGCTAATGTAAATGAAAGTACATTCCACATGTCTATTTATACATAGAAG
>RPOG01006212.1:0-13797 GCA_008086565.1 Thalassoma bifasciatum | reverse complement strand
CACACATTTTCAATGGGAGACAGGTCTGGACTGCAGGCAGGTCAGTCTAGTAGCTGCACTCTTCTACTACGGAGCCACGCTGTTGTAACAGGAGCAGAATGTGTCTTGGTTTCATTGTCTTGCTGAAATAATCAGGGACGTCCCTGAAAAAGACAAAGTGTCTTGGATGGCAGCAGATGTTGCTCCAAAACCTGTTTGTACCTTTCAGCATTAATGCTGCCTTCACAGATACTGGGACAGTTACCCATGATGCCATGGGGCACTAACACACCCCCATACCATCACAGATGCTGCTTTTGAACTTTGACCTGAGAACAATCCTGATTGTCCTTTTCCTCTTTGGCCCTGAGGACACCACGTCCATGATTTCCAAAAAGAGTTCTGCAGCGTTTGTGTGTGTTGTTGATGTCTGACTTTGGATTTTTTTAGATTGTTTTTGTTGTTGTTGCCCATATTGAGTCATAATTTTGTGGACGATATGTCAAAATTATGAGATACAAGTCAAATTTATGAGATAAGACGTCATATTTTGAGGTAAAATGTCATATATAGCCAATAGAAAATTAAATATATTGGAAAAAGAACTCAAACTTTTGAGATGAAAGACTCAAATAAATGTGATAAAAATTTGAATTCTCAGATGGAAAGTCAAATTCTTGAGATATAGAAGTCAAATTAATGAGATTAAAAGTCAAATTTAAGTGATAAAAAGTTAAATTATGAGATGAAAACTCAAATTTATGAGATGAAAAGTCAAATATGAGATCAAAAGTCAAAATTATGAGAAAAAAAATGTCCAAATTTAGTGATAAAAAGTCAAATTTAAGTGGTTAAAAGTGAAATTTATATGATCAAAAGTCAAGATTATGAGATTAACGTCAAACTTTGAGATCAAAAGTTAAATTTTTTGGAAACAGATGTTCAATTTAAGTGATAAAAAGTCAAATTTATTAGATTAAGAAGTCAAAGTTAAAAAGAGTTCTGCAGCGTTTGTGTGTGTTGTTGATGTCTGACTTTGGATTTTTTTAGATTGTTTTTGTTGTTGTTGCCCATATTGAGTCATAATTTTGTGGACAATATGTCAAAATTATGAGATAAGACGTCATATTTTGAGGTAAAATGTCATATATAGCCGATAGAAAATTAAACATTGGATAAAGAACTCAAACTTTTGAGATGAAAGACTCAAATAAATGTGAGAAAAATTTGAATTTTCAGATGGAAAGTAAAATTCTTAAGATATATAAGTCAAATTAATGAGATTAAAAGTCAAATTTAAGTGATAAAAAGTTAAATTATGAGATGAAAACTCAAATTTATGAAATGAATAGTCAAAATTTTGAGATAAAGATGTCAAATTTAAGTAATAAAAATTCAAATTTATGAGATTAAAAGTCAAAATAATGTGATTGAAACTCAAAATTATGTGTTTTAAGTCATTTTATGAGATGAAAACTCAAATTTAGGGGATGAAAAGTCAAATATGAGATCACAAGTCAAAATTATGAGAAAAAAATGTCCAAATTTAGTGATAAAAAGTCAAATTTAAGTGGTTAAAAGTGAAATTTATATGATCAAAAGTCAAGATTATGAGATTAACGTCAAACTTTGAGATCAAAAGTCAAATTTTCTTGGAAACAGATGTTCAATTTAAGTGATAAAAAGTCAAATTTATTAGATTAAGAAGTCAAAGTTAAAAAGAGTTCTGCAGCGTTTGTGTGTTGTTGATGTCTGACTTTGGATTTTTTTAGATTGTTTTTGTTGTTGTTGCTCATATTGACTCATAATTTTGTGGACGATATGTCAAATTTATGAGATAAGACGTCATATTTTGAGGTAAAATGTCATATATAGCCGATAGAAAATTAAATATATTGGATAAAGAACTCAAACTTCTGAGATGAAAGAGTCAAATAAATGTGATAAAAATTTGAATTTTCAGATGGAAAGTCAAATTCTTGAGATATAGAAGTCAAATTAATGAGATTAAAAGTCAAATTTGAGTGATAAAAAGTTAAATTATGAGATGAAAACTCAAATTTATGGGATGAAAAGTCAAATATGAGATAAAAAGTCAAAATTATGAGAAAAAAAATGTCCAAATTTAGTGATAGAAAGTCAAATTTAAGTGGTTAAAAGTGAAATTTATATGATCAAAAGTCAAGATTATGAGATTAACGTCAAACTTTGAGATCAAAAGTCAAATTTTTTTAGAAACAGATGTTCAATCTAAGTGATAAAAAGTCAAATTTATTAGATTAAGAAGTCAAAGTTAAAAAGAGTTCTGCAGCGTTTGTGTGTGTTGTTGATGTCTGACTTTGGATTTTTTTTAGATTGTTTTTGTTGTTGTTGCTCATATTGAGTCATAATTTTGTGGACGATATGTCAAAATTATGAGATCAGACGTCATATTTTGAGGTAAAATGTTATATATAGCCAAAAGAAAATTAAACATATTGGATAAAGAATTCAAACTTTTGAGATGAAAGAGTCAAATAAATGTGAGAAAAATTTGAATTTTCAGATGAAAAGTCAAATTCTTAAGATATATAAGTCAAATTAATGAGATTAAAAGTCAAATTTAAGTGATAAAAAGTTAAATTATGAGATGAAAACTCAAATTTATGAGATGAATAGTCAAAATTTTGAGATAAAGATGTCAAATTTAAGAAATAAAAACTCAAATTTATGAGATTAAAAGTCAAAATAATGTGATTGAAACTCAAAATTATGTGATTTAAGTCATTTTATGAGATGAAAACTCAAATTTATGGGATGAAAAGTCAAATATGAGATCAAAAGTCAAAATTATGAGAAAAAAATGTCCAAATTTAGTGATTAAAAGTCAAATTTAAGTGGTTAAAAGTGAAATTTATATGATCAAAAGTCAAGATTGTGAGATTAACGTCAAACTTTGAGATCAAAAGTAAAAATTTTTTTGGAAACAGATGTTCAATTTAAGTGATAAAAAGTCAAATTTATTAGATTAAGAAGTCAAAGTTAAAAAGAGTTCTGTGGCGTTTGTGTGTGTTGTTGATGTCTGACTCTGTCTTTTCATGGTAGAGTTTGAACTGTCACTTGTAGATGTAGTGATGAACTGTGTTAACTGACAATGGTTTCACCAGATTCTCTGAATCTTTTGATGATATTATGGTCTGTAGATGATGAAATCCATCAATTCCTGCAGTTGGACAAAGTTGAGAAACATTGTTCTTAAACTGTTGGACTATTTGCTCACGCAGTTGTTGACAAAGTGGTGAACCTGGCTCCATCTTTGCTTAAGAAGGACTGAGCCAATCATGACACTCACCTGTTTCCTGTTATATTTAATTGAATACATGTTAAACAGGATTTTCGATCATTGTTTTCTGTTTTTATCTGACTTTTATTGAGGTTGTAGGAAAATAACTTCAGTGTTTCAGGTGTTTCAGGAGCGTGTGCAGCTGTCAGAGACGTTTTTTCCTCCTCCTCGTTTTCGTCTTGTTCTCTGCTGAAGAACAATGAAGTCATTATTGCTCTGATTTGTTTCTAAACCAGATGCTTCATGATCAGCAGCGTGTCTCTAATCGTCAGCACGTGTCTAGCAGCAACTTTTTAACGTCTTCGTGCTGCGTTCAAGGACACACGGGGAAGATTTCTCCACCCTGTAATCATCCTTAAAGTTTATTTACCAACTTTTAATTGAGGATCCGTGAGTTTCGGATCGTTAAGTTGTAAAGTTTGAACGTGTTAAGGTTTATTTGAGGTGATTTTGCAGCAGCGTGGATCTTTTTCAGGATTCGATAACAGAAGAAGCAGCTGTTCCTGATCATCGTCTGCAGCCGCTCAGAGTTTAATCTCTTCCTGTTGTGGCGTTCAGAATCATTCGGCCTATTTACACTTCAGCCCGAGTCAGATATGGAGGCCGACAGCGGCAGAAACGGAGCAGGATGTGTGGTTTTTATTCCCCTCACACACCTGGAACACTAAATCATCTGACAGCAATCAGGACGGAGGGAAAAACGCAGGAAAACAAACACGGTTGTTTGGAGCGCCAGTCGAACGCTCGGTTTGCGGCGTGCAGCTGCCGCGGCGGTAAACACTGGAAATTACAGAGAAGGAGAAGAAGAAAATGCAGCAAACGGGAGGTGGCGGTGGCAGCGGCAGGCGCAGGGTGGCAGGTTGCTGCTCCTGTGACGCCCCGGGGCGCCGGCGTGCTGCACAAAGAGCGAGGAGGGAGGAAACAGATGTTGACAATCATGTTTGTGCTCCTCGCTCTGCGCGGCGGCGAGAGGAAGGAAGCAGGAGACGAACACGTTCAGGAGACTTCACGGATTTTAGGGATAAATCAAAGAAACGTGTCGATGCTCGAGAGAAAAATTCAAGTTAAGACAAATTATTTTAGACATTTTTGTGGCAGATGAGACACTTTTTTAACACCTAACTTTCCTTTTACATCTTTTTTTGATTCTGTTTTTCCTCCACTTCACTCAAATTAAAACTCTTTAAATAGAAAACAACACAAAAATATTAAATGTGTCACCTCATATAAAACTACGGAAGAGGATTAGGGCCACTGAGAAAAAAAAAAATTCCAAAAAAAAAAAAATCTCAGAATTCTGACTTTTTTTTTTTTAGATTTTTTTTTTTTTCTCAGTGGCCCTAATCCTCTTCCGTATAAAACAGTCAGCTGAATTTGTAAAAAACGTAACTTTCGTACAAATACTTTGTTCCTTTACTCAAATAGATTTTTCAGGAACTCATCTTAAGTCTTCATATTTTTGATAACTTCTTGCTTTCACTCCCAACATTTGAACACAAATATCTGAACTTTCTACTCCTTACAACTTTTTTCACTTTTACTTAGGTAAAGTAGATGAATTTGTACTTTTACTTTTCTTAGCTTTTTTTTTTTTTTTTTTTTTTACACAAGTATTTGTATTTTTACTTAAGTACAGAAAGTATGTTCTTTTTCCATCTCTGTTTGTTGGCCACCACTCATTTATACAAATACTGGAATAATGCCACAATAATTAAAAGCAAAAAAATAAATAAAAAAAATTCATGCATCTATATCATCATCTTAAAATTGCACTTTTTAGCGTTACACTTTTTTTTAAAGAGCATTTGAAAGTGTATTTTTACTTTATAGAATCAGAATCAGCCAAGTACGCAGCAAAAACTGAAATCTAAGCAAGTCATTCTGTCTTATTTGTAGTAAAATTTGTCTTATTGTTCTTCATTTGAGCCATATTCACCAGACCAGGTCATAAAAATGTCTTATTTCAAGTTTTTTTAAAGACAAAAATGAGGTGTAAATTGTTTGTAACAAGTCAAAAAAAATCTGCCAATGGGATAAGACGAAATTTGAAAGATGTCTTAAAACAAGAATCTTTTATCTTATCCCATTGGCAGATTTTTTTTACTTGTTACAAGCAATTGATGCCTCATTTTTGTCTTTAAAAAACTTGAAATGAGACATTTTTATGACCTTGTCTAGTAAATGTGGCTCAAATCAAGAAAAGTAAGACAAATTTTACTACAAATGAAACATAATGACTTGCTTAGATTTCAGTTTTTGCATTAAATATCAAATATATATATAAAAAACAGATATAAAGTGAGTACAAAAAGGTTAGAATAGAGAAATTTTGTACAAAAGGAAGAAAGAAAAAATAAATACGACTGAAATACAATGGATGCGTCTCTGCTCCGGCTTTGCTCCGTGAGGAAACCGGATCAGAGACGTTACAGGGGTCAGAGTTCAGAAACTTTACTTCTAAAACTTCAAATCAGTCTTTTCTTTCATTCATTCACTTTATCTGAGGTTGAAATATTATTTGGCTTCCTAAAACTTTCATTTATGTACCATATTGTGAAATCTGTTCGGTAGTTTGATGCTCCTAGAGTGTCACTCAGGGTTAGTGATGTCATCTTGGGGGCGTGTCTGCTGCTCTCTGATTGGACTAACTCAGCTCACCTGGGCTCAGTCAGCTGCAGTTAAACCCAGTCACTAACTTCCTCTCGCTCTCTCTCAGCTTCACACCTCTCAGGTAAATTGTTCTTTGGTTTTATTATGTTTTGTTTTTCTGGATTAACTTCTTATTTTGTTTGCAAACCTGTCACACAAATTCAAAATGCTTTATTTTGAATTCTGATTTGGTTTAATCTGGTTTAAAGTTGTTGTTTTAAATGATTTGTGGTGTTTTTTTCCTTTTTGTCACAATCTTTAAACCAGGTCTTGACTGTAGTTTTTAGGAAACCCTGTATAATTTGCATATTCAAAGTAAGGTGCTAAAAAGCTGCTGTTCCTCCAGTGTCCACTTGAGGCTCCGTAAGTTACGGACAATTCTCAACAAAGCCAAATTTTCTTTTTCATTTCTCAACTGATGGAAATGGGCTTTCATAGAAATATTTAAATATATATAAACATTTTTTGTAACTTGTGGTGCGGTTGTTTTTTTTTTGTTTTGTTTTGTTTTTCCACAGAATCAATTTCTTCTCCAGGACAGTGCATTAGAGTCACTTAGAGAAAATAATGAAGGAAAAATAAAAAATAAAAAATGTGGCGAATTTGCTGCATTTTAAAAACTTGCAAATTTGCCACTTGAAAAAAAAGATAAATAAAATAAAATAAAAAATCTGTTAAGTGGAACTAATATGCCATCGTAGTTATCAGAGCAGATAGCTTTCTTTTTGTAAATATTATTTATTGGAGACACCATCAGAAGAAATATATGGAGCCCCTAAAGGGACAAGAAAAGGTAAAAAATATAATGATAATTTCACTAGAAACTTGTACGTGCTCACCCTAAACTTTTATGTGCTCACCTGAAACTTTTACGTGCTATTTTTAACCTTTTCTTGTCCCTTTAGCGCCTCCGTATTTAAACCAGGTCCTGACTGTTTTAGCTTTAAGTCCTGTTTAATTTGCATATACAAAGTAAGGTGCTAAAAAGCTGCTGTTCCTTCAGTGTCCACTTGAGGCTCCGGAAGTTACGGAAGTTATGGACACACGAAACCAAAAAAAAAAAACGTTTTCAGAGCAAAAATTATGGACGAAAAAAAATTCTCAACAAAGCTAATATAACATTTTCATTTCTCAACTGATGGAATTTTTTTTGTTGTTTTGTTTTGTTTTGCAAGCACAGAATCAATCTCTTATCCAGGACAGTGTGTTAGAGCCACTTAGAGAAAATTATTTAAAAAAAATTTGTTTTTTAAAAACTTGCAAATTTGCCACTTGAAAAAAATAAAAAATAAATAAAATAAAAATCTGTTAAGTGGACCAAATATGTCGTTGTAGTTATCAGAGCAGAAAACTTTCTTTTTGTAAATATTATTTATTGGAGACACCATTATAAGAAACACAATGATGCATATTCAAAATATAGTAATAGTAATAATAATAATAAATTTTATTTATGGAGCGCTTTTCAAAAAAACTCAAAGTCGCTTTACATCGAAAATGTTAAAAGTGCAGGTAAGAACCAACAGGTAAAACAACATTTTACAGGGTAAAAATAATAACAGTGCAGATTGAAATTAATTTTAAATAAACAAAAGAAATTGAGTAGATAGGATAGAAAATATAGATGCTCTCTATTTTTTTCTGCAACAAAACTATTAACCTTGTCTCTGCCTTCCAAAAAGCGTGTGAAACTTTTGTTTGCAAAGAAAATTTTTCATAAGGCTAAAAAAAACCTTCTTGAAAACCAGAATCTTTCCCTGCTCTTAAATCAGACGTTCTTCTGCAAAACATGACACGAAAACAGGTTTAAGATAAAAACGTCTGCTCCTGGTTTTCTCCAACATTACGCAAGAAAATACAGGAAACTAACGACAACATCAAGAATAACAAATGTGTGATAAAGTTTGAAGAGAATGGAGATTTTTTTTAAAAAGAGAAACACATGAACTGATGAACAGAAGTGAGATAAGTGTCGTAATTTAACATTTTCAGATTCTTTGTCTCAGTTTCTTTCTCTGCTCGTCTGCAGAAACGTCTCAGGTGAAGATTCACGGCGTCAGGAGGATTTTTTTGCAGGTTTACAACAACAGGTGAGTGGAAACTTTAACTCCAGGATAAAAAGAAAAACACCTGAACTGATAAAACTTTGAGATAAACCCAGAAACACGACGCTGCCTCCTACTGGAAGCTGACGCAATAACAGGAGAGCTGAGGTCTGTTTGTGCAAAAAAACCATCAATAAATAAAATATTCAAGCTTCATGTGAACAAACAAAGACTCACTGCACACGTGTGGCTTCATCTCCTTTTTATTTTCTATATTTTTACACTAAGTCTTCGGAGTCAACCTGAAAAACAAACAAGAAAAATAACAACAAAAAGTACAAATAACAAAACCAGCTGCAAAAGAAAGAAGATACAACATAAACAGAGTTTTATATGACTTACTGAGGTGAAATTAAAATAATCAAAACCATCATTTATTGAAATACTTTGACCCCATGTGATCTGAGACACAAACTTTATCTTAAGCCTTGAAAAGTTTGTGACTCTTGTGAAACTTTCTTCTGTAACTGAAAGATTTTCTCATGCAGAAAATGTAAACTTAGGGAAACTTTCTTCTGTTCGTGAGAAAAAATCTCAGTTGTATAGGAATTTTTGTTATGAACACCAGAAACATCTGTTAAAAAAAAAAGCAAATTTTACTTGAATCTGGTCGATTTCTCGTCGGACAGAAAATTTCCGCATTAACGCAGAGTTTTCTAGCGCCCTCATTAAAAAAAACAAAAACAAAACGTTCTTGTACAACAATTTTGAGTGAACGCAGGAAACTTTTCTTAGAAGAGGTCAGTTGTGAATGACAGTGTTGCCAACTCCTCAGCAAGGAAAGTAGCTATTGGCTGCTCCAAAAGTCGCTAGATGACGTCATCGCCTAATTTGCATAATCAGGTATTGTACTGTTATTGTAAGGAACTCTGTAGGAGAAAGGAATAATGTCCTGGAAGAGACAAAAAGTGTATAATAAACGTCCTAAATGTTTAGAACTACACATTCATTTTTTATTGGATTCCTTCTTCAGTGTCATTCCAAATCAGTGATTAAAAAGTCAAAATATTTTAGAGAAAAGTCAAAACTATGAGAATAAGTCAAGATTTCAGGATAAAATAAAGTAAAAATTTGATGATTTTGACTTTTCATGACAACGTCTTGACTAAATATCGGAAAAAAAACTTTAAAAAAATCCTGTTTTTAATTTTCTGTATTTTTAACCAGCCGAAATTGGCTTTTATATTCATCTCTGTCTCTCTCAGCTTAATTAAAATTTAATCAGTTTATTTTTAAAATGTCTAACTCATTTTCAGTGTCTTTCTCTGCATTATAAGACCAAAAAAGTTACTGTTTTACAGAGTTTCTTCACATTTTTAATTAGATTGTTTAGAGACGATAGGATATATTTTTATTATTTTGAAGGTTTGGCGCAGAGGAGACTACGGGCTCTTTTAGGAACAGGTTGGAATACGTAAAAGGGGATTTTTTTAAATTAAAGGTAGTTTTCAAGACTGCATATTGCGAGTGAATTTATTTCCCGACCCAGCGTGCGGCTGTGACTGGTTTTGAACGAACGCTTTAAAGCAGCAGCCGCTCTAATTTTAGTAAAATTAGTCGTTTTTGACATAAAAAAGTCGCCAAGGGGTCTGGAAAGTCGCCAGATTTAGCGAGAAAGTCGCTGAGTTGGCAACAGTGGTGAATGAGCCTGGAAAAAAATTCTTGTCTGTCTGGTGAATTCTCTGGTCATTTAAGAAAAACTTCCTCGTAATTACGCAAATCCTCCTGATGAGGAAAAACTTTCGTTAGCACTGGAAACTTTCTCCGAAAATTCAGTAACTTGTAAAAGTAAGAGAAAATTGTGGCTTGTGAGAAAATCTTGCAAGCCATAAACTTTTTTTCTATTTTTAAGTTTTCTTGAGTCTGCAAGCTGCTGTTCCTCCAGTGTCCACTAGAGCAGTGATTCCCAACCTGTGGGCCGCGGCCCCCTGGTGGGCCATGATATTGTATTGTAAGTGGGCCGCCACATCATTTCTAAAATATAATAATTTCAGAGGAGTGTAATTAGATAAAGATACAAGATACAAATGAAGAAAGAAAGGCACAAATATACAGAATATGATTTAAATGTTAAAACTCAGTTGCAAATAAAAATGTTCAGATATTCAAATCGAAAAAATGTCCACTAAGAAGGCATGTTAGAGCCCAATGGGTGACATGACTTGACATAAATTTCACAACGACCCAATATGTAATATAAAAAAATGTAACAAAACCCAAGATGTAATAACTTAACTTAACAAAAGAGTACAATGTATTAAAGGCCAAAATGTAACAGCTGACCCAAACTGTAACAAATTGTTCCACATTTTTACATTTAAATTTACATTATTACATTTTAGGTTGTTGTTACAAATGGGCCTCTAACAAGGTATTTTATATTCTCTGTATTTATTGGGTCAGAGGTGGGCCACAAACATTTTTGAGACTTAAAAATTGGCCCTGAGTTGGAAAAAGTTGGGATCCACTGCACTAGAGTCTGGCTCCGGAAGAACCGAAAGTTACGTAGCACACAAAAAAAATCTGTTTTCAGAGTAAAAATGAGCAAATTTACTGTCAGGTACAAAACCTGTCTCTGTCTGAATCGTTAATTTCGCTAACGGCAAACACTGTGAAGGGACTCGCCCAATCAGAGCCACAGCCCAGATCATGTGACCAACAGGCGTCCAATAGCTGTGAGTTTGGACGCTCGTCACTCGTCACATTTTCTTCCTATTAATCTTGATTTGATTCTTATAAATCTATAATTTTCTTCCTGTAAATCTACAACTTTATTCTTATATATCTACAATTTTCATCCTGTTAAACCGACAACTTCATTCTTACAAATCTACAATTTTCTTTTTGTAAATCTACAATTTTATTCTTATAAATCTATGATTTTTTTCCTGTAAATCTACAACTTTATTGTTGTAAAGCTATATTTTTTTCTCAAGTATATCCTCAGTTTTATTCTTATAAATCTTGATTTGATTCTTGTTCATCTACAATTTTCTTCCTGTAAATCTACAATTTTATTCTTATAAATCTACTATTTTTTTCCTGTTTATCTACATCTTTATTGTTGTAAATCTACTATTTTTTTTCCTGTAAATCTACAACTTTATTCTTATAAATCTACAATTTTCTTGCTATAAATTTACAATTTTCTTCCTGTAAATCTACAACTTTATTCTTATGAATCTACAATTTTTTTTCCTGTATATCTACAACTTTATTCTTGTAATGCTATATTTTTTCTCAAGTATATCCTCAGTTTTATTCTTTTAAATCTTGATTTGATTCTTGTTCATCTACAATTTTCTTCCTGTAAATCTACAACTTTATTCCTATAAATCTACATTTTTCTTCCTGTAAATCAACAACTTGATTCTTGTAAAGCTATATTTTTTCTCAAGTATATCCTCAGTTTTATTCTTATATACTTTGATCTGAACCTTGTTTATCTCCAGTTTTTTTCCTGTAAGTCCTGTATAAAGTAAGAGAAAATTGTGGCTTGTGAGAAAATCTTGCAAGCCATAAACTTTTTTCCTATTTTAAAGTTTTCTTGAGTCTGCGAGCTGCTGTTCCTCCGGTGTCCACTAGAGTCTGGCTCCGGAAGTACCGGAAGTTACGTACGAGTGATGTCACAGGAACTATCTCCATGTTTTCTACAGTTTATACTTAAAACTCTATTTTTTTTTCTGCAGAGAGAAAAGATTTGGAGCAAACAGCGAAGAATTAAACCTGAACCATGATCCACCAGGTGAGTGAACATTTGATCTCAGGTTTTTCTTTAGCTTCTTTAAGAAACGGTCCTGGTTATTTACGCACGTTCATATGGGATCAGTTTAACAAGGAGAACTCTGGGAAATTAACATGAATGAGGAGGACATCAGTGTTTTAAATTATTTTTAAATACATCTACAACTAATCTGCAACTTTTTTATTGTACATTTATAATATTATACTTATAAATCTAAGACTTTTTTTTCTCGAATCTACAATTTTCTTCCTGTAAACCTACAACTTCATCCTTGTAAATCTATAATTTTCTTTTTGTAAATCTACAACTTTGTTCTTATAAATCAACAACTTTGTTCTTATAAATCTACAATTTTCTTCCCATAAATCTACAACTTTATTCTTATAAATCTGCAATTTTCTTCCTGTAAATCTACAACTTTATACTTGTAAATCTATAATTTTCTTTAAAAATATTTTCTTCCTATAAACCTTGATTTGATTCTTGTTAATCTACATTTTTCTTCCTGGAAATCCACAACTTTATTCTCATAAATCTACAATTTTATACTCATAATGAATGTTTTTCTTTTGTTAATACTTGTGATGAATCAAGAAAATAACTTATTTTTTAATTAACGTAACACATAACACTCATTTTAAAGCTCTTTCTCAGTTAAATGAAATTGTTTTTCCTGGTTTTCCCTTCGTAGAAAGTTTAATCTGATCATTTGAAGAAGTTTTAAAAATTTGGAGTCAATTGGTGAACGTTACGACGGAGACTTAGGGCCACACTGAGAAAAGAAAATGAGGGGAGGAATTTTTTCCCCTCTCCCTCAACGAGTCGGTAAAGTCAAAATGTTGAGAATAAAGTCAAAATGTTGAGAATAAAATTGAAATGTTGAAAATAAAGTCGAAATGTTGAGAATAAAGTCGAAATGTTGAGAATAAAGTTGAAATAAAATGTCGAGAATAAACTCGAAATGTTGAGAAAAAAGTTGAAATGTCGGGAATTAAGTCAAAATGTCGAGATATAGTCGAAATGTTGAGAATAAAGTCGAAATGTTGAGAATAAAGTTGAAATAAAATGTCGAGAATAAAGTCGAATGTTGAGAAAAAGTTGAAATGTCGGGAATTAAGTCGAAATGTCGAGATATAGTCGAAATGTTGAGAATAAAGTCGAAATGTTGAGATACAGTCAAAATGTTGAGAATAAAGTTGAAATGTTGAGATAAAGTCGAAATGTCGAGATAAAGTCGAATTGTTGGGAATAAAGTTGAAATGTCGAGATAAAGTCGAAATGTTGAGAATAAAGTGGAAATGTCGAGATAAAGTAGAAATGTCGAGAATAAAGTCGAAATGTCGAGATAAAGTCGAAATGTTGGGAATAAAGTTGAAATGTCGAGATAAAGTCGAAATGTCAAGATAAAGTCGAAATGTTGGGAATAAAGTTGAAATATAATGTCAAGATAAAGTCGAAATGTTGGGAATAAAGTTGAAATATAATGTCGAGAATAAAGTCGAAATGTGGAGAATAAAGTTGAAATGTCGTGTGGAGAATAAAGTTGTAATGTCAAGAATAAAGTTGAAATATAATATCGACATTTCAACTTTATTCTCAACACTATATTTCGACTTTATTCTCGACATTTCGACTTTTTTCCCAAAATTTCGACTTTTTTCTCAAAATTTCGACTTTACTGACTTGATGAGGAGGAGGGGAAAAAAAATTCCCTCCCCCTTTTTTTTCCGTCACAGTGGCCCCAATACTCCATCGTAGAACGTTGACTCAGAGTTAGAGATGTGAGCGATAAATTATGAGTTAAAAACATTTTTATTTATAAACACAGGTGTTTCTAACTGTCTTTGCTCGCTGTAATTTGATTGGACGAATTTAAATAATCTGAATTTCTTGTCAGTTTTTTTGAACTTCAGCGGTTTGTTTTGTTTCTGTCTCACATGACCACTGTGTCCCCTCCCCCCCCTCCTCACCTCCTCCTCACCCCCCCACCCTCACCT
>RPOG01006211.1:0-18754 GCA_008086565.1 Thalassoma bifasciatum | reverse complement strand
GCCGTTAGCAAAATTAGCGATCCAGATAGGAGACAGAGTTTGTACCAGGCTTTAAATACGCCGATTTCGGCTCTGAAAACGGCCTTTTTCCCGTCTGCTAATACAGTACTTCCGGTGCTTCTGGAGCCAGCCTCAAGCGGTCACTTGAGGAACAGCAGCTTTTTAGCACTTCCGTGTTGTCTCATTTTTTCAGACCGGAGGTTGCCGCTCGATATCGACCCACAAGTGGCTTCACTCTTCAACCTGACTTTGGCCATGTAAGCATTAAAAACCTTGTCAGTGAGGAATTTCTGGTTGAGTTTTCTTTTTCACAAGTTTTCACCACCACTCTGATCATACTCTCTCCCTCAAAGTCCCCAGAGGAGACAGTGAACGGTCATCAAAAGTAGAAAGCATGTGAATTACTTCAAGTCTTTCTACCCGCTTCACGCTCAGGAAAGAGTATCACAGACTCATCATCGTGGCTGGAGAGACCAAACACTTTAGAAACACATTTCTCAAGTTAGAAACTATAGAAATGATCCCTGAAAGTAAAGTCTTGACTTCTCACTGCTCATGTCACACTACTAGTATGACAGAGACAGCCTCTACCGTCATGGTGCAAACACCAAAAGCAAAACCATATTTATTTATACATAGTATGTACATATTACATCACAATCAAGTGAGACATAAGGAGAACCTTGATTGCTTGTTGCACTTGTTGTATCACTAAATTAGTTAGAGTTAATCTCAGTTACCCAACGTCATACATCCAAAATAACAAAATGAAATGTTTACTTGGCTCAGAATCAGAGGGTTAAGAAGTACCAAAGAAAGTCTGGATGGAACTGTTACTAAAAATAATACTCTGACAAAAATTCCTTCAGCCAAAATCACTATGCACTCCAAAAATGAGTTATTATGGTATCATATTGTCCAAATACAGTGAGAATTGATATGTCACTTGTTTGACTCCCTACTTTGAAAATAAACTTCTTAAAAAAAGGAATTGGACCTCCTTGGTTTGTATCACTAGACATGTTAGTTTTGTTTTCATTTCTACAGACCTGTCTATGGATATGCTGACTGAGTTTTTATTCTTCACAATTATTCAGCACCACTCTGATCATACTCTTTCCCTCAAAGTCTCCAGAGGAGACAGTGAACGGTCATCAAAAGTAGAAAGCATGTGAATTACTTCAAGTCTTTCTACCCGCTTCACGCTCAGGAAAGAGTATCACAGACTCATCATCGTGGCTGGAGAGACCAAACACTTTAGAAACACATTTCTCAAGTTCAAAACTATAGAAATGATCCCTGAAAGTATAGTCTTGACTTCTCACTGCTCATATCACACTTCTTGTATAGCTGCCAAATCTTCCACAGTGGTGGTGCTTGAACCAAAGCAAAGTAATTTCATGTAATTCAAAATATGTACATATGACAGCACAATCAAGTGAGATATGAGGAGAACCTTGATTGCTTTTTGCACTTGTTGTATCACTAAATAAGTCAGAGTAAATCTCAGTTAGCCAACAACCAACATCCAAATTAACAAAATGAAATGTTTATTACGCTCAAATGAAGAGGGTTTAAGAAGTATCAGAAAATTCTGGATTAAACTCCTACAAAAAATAATACCCCCCAAAAATGCCTTCAACAAACATCACTTTGTTCTGCAAAAATAAGAAAATGTTAATCATACATAGCGAGAACTAAGGTCACATCTTTGACACACTACCTTAAGAATGAGTATCTGCAAAAGAGGCTACGAAGAAACATGGTCTGTATCAGTCGTGATGTAAATTGGGTTTGCATTTTCACAGACCAATCAAAGAAAGAGCTTACTGGGTTTTTGTTTTTAACACATATACACCACCACTCTGATCATACTCTTTCCCTCAAAGTCCCCAGAGGAGACAGTGAACGGTCATCAAAAGTAGAAAGCATGTGAATTACTTCAAGTCTCTCTACCCGCTTCATGCTCAGGAAAGAGTATCACAGACTCATCATCGTGGTTGGTGAGACCAAACACTTTAGAAACACATTTCTCAAGTTAAAAACTATAGAAATGATCCCTGAAAGTATAGTCTTGACTTCGCACTGCTCATGTCACACTACTAGTATGACAGTCACAGCTTCAACTGTCATGGTGCAAAGGTGGCACATGCGTAAATGTCATTGTCAGTGTCTGACAAAGTGAGTGTACATAACAGCACTTGTTGAAAGTGTCAAATTACTAAAAAATGCACAGTGATTCTCAGGTAGCCAACATCAAACATCCAAAATGACAAAATGAAACTTATGAGGCTCTGAAGAAGATAACTTGGCAGCAACAAGGAGTTCTTGGAGTAGCATTTAAAATAATCAAAACTTAATATCAATTCCAGTCTGCAGACAACTTAGATGATTATCACCAGAGTTACTTCATAATAAAAAGTATAGTCTAAAAAAAAGCATAAATAAAGAAGTGCCACATGCTGGACTGACAATCCTGAGATTGATAATGTCAACAAATGGGGACCTACAAGACCCGTATCCTTATACAAAAAAAGCTACCTTTAAAAACAGCCCTGATAAGTTCATCTAACACATAGCTGTAAAGTTGACAGCCATATGTATTTTAACATTAATACCAACATACAGTAGGCTTCACCCTTCAACATGACTTTGGCCAAGTTCACAGCATGAAGTTTGTCAGTAATAATATACCAGTTGGGGTTTTCTTTAAACAAGTATTCACCAGCACCACTCTGATCATACTCTTTCCCTCAAAGTCTCCAGAGGAGACAGTGAACGGTCATCAAAAGTAGAAAGCATGTGAATTACTTCAAGTCTTTCTACCTGCTTCATGCTCAGGAAAGAGTATCACAGACTCATCACCGTGGCTGGAGAGACCAAACACTTTAGAAACACATTTCTCAAGTTAAAAACTATAGAAATGATCCCTGAAAGTATAGTCTTGACTTTTCACTGCTCATGTCACAATACTAGTATGACAGTCACAGCTTCTACTGTCATGGTGCAAAGGTGGCACATGCGTAAATGTCATTGTCAATGTGACAAAGTGAGTGCACATAACAGCACTTGTTGAAAGTGTCAAACTACTAAAAAATGCACAGTGATTCTCAGGTAGCCAACATCAAACATCCAAAATGACAAAATGAAACTTATGAGGCTCTGAAGAAGATAACTTGGCAGCAACAAGGAGTTCTTAGAGTAACATTTAAAATAATCAAAACTTAATGTCAATTCCAGTCTGCAGACAACTTAGATGATTATCACCAGAGTTACTTCATAATACATAGTATAGTCTAAAAAAAAGCATAAATAAAGAAGTGCCACATGCTGGACTGACAATCCTGAGATTGATAATGTCAACAAATGGGGACCTACAAGACCCATATCCTTATACAAAAAAAGCTACCATTAAAAACAGCCCTGATGTGGCTTGGCAACACACCAATTAAGAAGTTCATATATCACATTGCTGTAATGTTTACAGCCACATGTATTACAGCATAAATGCCAGCATACAGTAGGCTTCACCCTTCAACCTGACTTTGGCCACATTAACACAACATAGTTTGTCAGCAATAAAATACCAATTGAGATTTACATTGTACAAGTATTCACCACCACTCTGATCATACTCTCTCCCTCTAAGTCTCCAGAGGAGACAGTGAACGGTCATCAAAAGTAGAAAGCATGTGAATTACTTCAAGTCTTTCTACCCGCTTCACGCTCAGGAAAGAGTATCACAGACTCATCATGGTGGCTGGAGAGACCAAGCACTTTAGAAACACATTTCTCAAGTTAAAAACTATAGAAATGATCTCTGAAAGTATAGTCTTGACTTCTCACTGCTCATATCACACTTCTTGTATAGCTGCCAAATCTTCCACAGTGGTGGTGCTTGAACCAAAGCAAAGTAATTTCATGTAATTCAAAAAATGTACATATGACAGCACAATCAAGTGAGATATAAGGAGAACCTTGATTGCTTGTTTTACTTTTTGAATCACTAAATAAGTCAGAGTAAATCTCAGTTAGCCAACAACCAACATCCAAATTAACAAAATGAAATGTTTATTACGCTCAAATGAAGAGGATTTAAGAAGTATCAGAAAATTCTGGATTAAACTCCTACAAAAAATAATACCCCCAAAAAATGTCTTCAACAAACATCACTTTGTTCTGCAAAAATAAGAAAATGTTAGTCATACATAGCGAGAACTAAGGTCACATCTTTGACACACTACCTTAAGAATGAGTATCTGCAAAAGAGGCTACGAATCAACATGGTCTGTATCAGTCGTGATGTAAATTGGGTTTGCATTTTCACAGACCAATCAAAGAAACAGCTGACTGGGTTTTTGTTTTTAACACATATACACCACCACTCTGATCATACTCTTTCCCTCACAGTCTCCAGAGGAGACAGTGAACGGTCATCAAAAGTAGAAAGCATGTGAATTACTTCAAGTCTTTCTACCCGCTTCACGCTCAGGAAAGAGTATCACAGACTCATCATCGTGGCTGGAGAGACCAAACACTTTAGAAACACATTTCTCAAGTTAGAAACTATAGAAATGATCCCTGAAAGTATAGTCTTGACTTTTCACTGCTCATGTCACACTACTAGTATGACAGTCACAGCCTCTACTGTCATGGTGCAAACCTGAAACAGGCAAAACAGCATGTTTACTGAGAGAAAGCAAACTTTTAGATTGCTTGAATGTTGTATAATGGAGATGAATTAACATACGACACAACATGTAATTATTGTGGTTTCATTTATCTTCATATAGTCACAGATTAATGTTTAAAAGTGGAACATTTAGATCCAGATACATACACTCACTGCTTACCTGTAACATCAACAACAAAAATCCCAACTTCTTTGTTTTAATAGAAATCTTTTCTTAAATGTTTGACTTTTCATGGAGAAAGTGATTTTTTTCCCCATGACATGAACTTTTTTTTTTTTTAATCTCTTTTGGCTTTTAACTAATAATTATGACTTTTTATCTCAAAATTTTGACTTTTGTTTAAAAATATAAACTTAATACGGGCCAAAAATACTAATAAAAATAGAAAAAAAATCCAACAAGAAGAAGAAATGTTTCTCTCATCCATACGCTGCGGTGATATGAAGATGTTATTTGGCTGCACTGTGTTCAAGTCTTTTTATTTATTCATTTATTTATTTGCTTATTTTTTCATTTATTTATTTTTATGAGGAGTTGGCTTTTCATTAGGCTACTTATTGGACATTTAAAACAGAGTATAAGTTTTGTTTTACGATGGTTGACAGCTGCTGTTCTTGAGTAGTTTTTATCGGGGATCAAATAAACTTCAGGTAAGAGAGCCAAAAAGAGAATACACAATCGAGAGAGGGAAGAAAAGTTATTTTTGTTTTTTTATCCTGCACGGATTGTGGTTACCCGATCCGTTCTNGGCTGTGCTGGAGTACCTGACCGCTGAGATCCTGGAGTTGGCCGGGAACGCTGCTCGCGATAACAAGAAGACCCGTATCATCCCCCGCCACCTGCAGCTGGCTGTCCGCAACGACGAGGAGCTCAACAAGCTGCTGGGCGGAGTGACCATCGCTCAGGGAGGCGTGCTGCCCAACATCCAGGCTGTGCTGCTGCCCAAGAAGACCGAGAAGGCCGCCAAGAAGTAAACCCTCTACAACTCAAAACAACACAAAGGCTCTTTTAAGAGCCACACACCTCCAGCAGAGAGCTGACATCCCTAAACACTGTTATCATGGTATCTGAAAAAACAGGCATTCAAGATATCACGAAGAATAGTGAGAGTCTTGGCAAGATAGCGTGATGGTGGGAGAGTTCTGATTGGGAGTCGGGGAGCGCACCATTACGCACGGATACGGAGGGTAAAAATTGGGAAAAAAAGTCTTGTGACTTGGTTCAGGAGCGGGGTGCGAATTACAGCGAGACTGCTGTGAGAAAGTCTCTGCTACAAAAACCTCCTGCACTGGTAAACTGAATTCCCTCAAATATTAACAAATTAATGTTTTTCCTTTATGTTGTGTCGGATTCTAGGCGTCGGGAACCACAAAAGAACCACGGCCGTGGAAAAAAATGACCAGATTTATTATACTTGTAATAGATTCATCAGTAAGAAAAGAAAAAAAATAAAAACAAATAAAAAACAAATAAAAGAATGAATCCATCATTACAGGCAGGAACATATTCTAGTCAATCCACGTGTGAGCGCTTGTGTTTAGGTGAGCGCGTGCGCAGCGGTACACAAACAACGATTATCGGAATCTTATCAATCCGAATAAAGTCAAATCAGATGAATATTTAACAAACTTTACAAGGTCTCTGTCAAAGAAAGAAAACCCCTCTACTCTTTATTCTGAAAGCCTCACGGATGATTTCCTCTTTTTCAAACTCTTCTAAAACTCTAGACGGTGTTTCTGATCATTTGCTTCTGCTTTCACTGAGAAAAATGCCACGAAGACGATCAGTGGACCGTTGACTATAGCCAATACTTTCCTGATTTATAGTACATTTGTAAAGTGATCTGTTCAGAAATGATTCTGGAGAAATGTGATACCTTTAAAATGTGGTACATGCCTGCAACAATATGAGACTCCTCTTGAGTTGTGAAGAGACATTTCAGCCAAGCTCTTTTGTTTTGCGTGGAAGCACTATCATGTGTACCACATGTAACAAACCTTGTTTATTTTATAAAACATTTTCTCTCAACACACATGAGAGACGAAAAACGGCTCTTTCAAGAGCCACACACACACACACACACACACACACCTCACACTGACTGAGTCTGTTCCCACGCAACAGGGTTGCCAGGTTCTTTTGCCTCGCAAAGAAAACTCACACACACTTCCGTCTGCGGGATTTCAGGTCAATTGTGACATCGAGAAAATAGTGGAAATGATTGTGAGATCGGTGAATAATGTGTGAATAGGACAAAGTCTTGTGGAAAGTTTAATGTGTGAATGGAGTCTGTGAGTCCAGGTTTGCAGAAGTAGAAGCTGGTGGGCTTTCTTTAAAATGGAGCTGCTCTTTTTTCATTTCAAGGTGGATTCAAGAGAATCAGTAACTGTCCACTCACTACATTTCTGTTGTTAATGATCAGGGAAGGTGGTTGTTAAACTTTTGATCAGTGAATGAACAGATTGCTTTATTTTATTTGTTCTTTTCAAGAAACTGCCTCCTCCATGTGTTTTGTCTTACTCTCGTTTCTTCTTTTATATTTTGAAACTCTGCTCAGAAACTTTTGAAGATCCGACAGCGCAAAACTGTGAGCGCGCAACTTTCAACCGGTCTTGAAACTTTGCTGTATCTGGTCTTTGAGTCTCTGAATCAGGAGTGAACGTAGTTCGGCAGAGGCGCGACTAGATACTCCTCTTTGTTTTGGGTGTGTCTCGTTGTTTTCCTTCTCCTCCTTCTTCTTTCCGCGACGGAGACTCGTGACGATGCAGGAGTACGTCAGAAATTTGGAGACGACAGTCTGAACAGCTTCACATTCTGCTTTATCAAGCTGATCAGCGAAAATGAGCGGAAGAGGCAAAGGAGGAAAAGGACTGGGGAAAGGAGGCGCCAAGCGTCACCGCAAAGTCCTCCGTGATAACATCCAGGGCATCACCAAGCCCGCTATCCGCCGTCTGGCTCGCCGTGGCGGAGTCAAGCGTATCTCCGGTCTCATCTATGAGNTGAAACTTTGCTGTATCTGGTCTTTGAGTCTCTGAATCAGGAGTGAACGTAGTTCGGCAGAGGGCGCTGATCTATGAGGAGAAACAAAACCCACACAGAGCAACAAAAGGAAGAGGAGGAAGAAGAAAGGCGCTGCCTCTGAGCACTGCTACGTCCTCATGCAGTCTTTAAACCTCTGGACAGTCTGAACAGCTTCACATTCTGCTTTATCAAGCTGATCAGCGAAAATGAGCGGAAGAGGCAAAGGAGGAAAAGGACTGGGGAAAGGAGGCGCCAAGCGTCACCGCAAAGTCCTCCGTGATAACATCCAGGGCATCACCAAGCCCGCTATCCGCCGTCTGGCTCGCCGTGGCGGGGTCAAGCGTATCTCCGGTCTCATCTATGAGGAGACTCGCGGTGTCCTCAAGGAAAAGGACCTCTTGCAGTAGGCACTACGGCAGTGGATGTGGCTCGTGCGGTTCTCCTTCTGGCACTGGCGGTACCTGCACCAAATGCGAGAGTTCTCTGTCCCTGCGTGGGAGATGCCTAAGCCTCCAATTCGACGACAGACACACGGCTCTACAACACCCAAAGGTCCTTTTCAGGGCCACCCACTGCCATCCTCTGAGGAGTTACATTCTTTTTACGCATCGAATAAGAATAATGGTTGAGAGACAGGATGAACAATTACAGGTTGGAAGTAAAAAAAATGAATAGCTTTGACTCTAGGAACCTTATTTGATTTTAAATTAATTTATCAAACGCACATAGCAGACCGAACAACGCCTTTCCCCTTTCCTCAGCGTTGTATCTGTCCGTGCGCATCTTCTAGCACCTGTTGTCTCGCCATCAAAACTAGAGCCCCTCTTCCTTTTATTTCTGTTGTTCATGTGAAAAAATTACTTTCTATCACAGGTTCGTTTGGACTCCTGTGTCGTTTCCTCTGAGCCAGAGTTCAGACACAAACATATACTAACCAATTTTATGATGTTATCGTTCCTTGTAAAACTAATTAGTGAGATGACACAACTACGTGTACTACTGATAAAAATAATAATAATAATAATAATAATAATAATAAAGAAACAACAGTTTTAAGGGGGGTTACAACGATAACATTTTTAGTGGGTTATAGACACTTTATGTGTGATAAAAATATTAATTAACCATGATGCCACACACTCCTCACACTGAATGAGTCTGATCCTACTCAGCAGGGTTGCCAGGTCCTTTCTTTTCCCGCGCTTATTTCTCTCCTTTTTTCTGTCTGTGGTATTCAGTGATATTTCTGTCTACAGGACGAGGTGACCTTAGTGGCTGCTGACACATTTGCTGATCAACAATTATAAACCTCTGTACCAATTCTCAAATAAAAAGACGTTGTTGTGTCTGTAGCAGCATAGAATTAACGCTGTTTGTACATAGTTCAGGTAGGTTTTCGGTTCAATTAATGGGGCGCCTCTCTGGGTCAATCGTGGCAAAGCCCTCTCTTAAATTCAACACCAGGAGGGGGACGAAGAAGGAGAGAGACGAGAACAACCGAAGGCCCAGCGCGACACGCTCCCGCTGGCGCACCAAATTCAACACACGAGGCCACAACACGCAGAGACGAGGCCAAACACCACCTGTGAACAACGGCAACCGAGAGAGAGAGAGGGAGGAGACCACCGTGTGTGTGTGTGTGTGCGCGCTCGCCGCGTCTACTGTGGAGGTGAAATCGTGACGTCACCACCAGCTGACTGCGGACCGCTGCTGCTTTGTGGGGGGGCTGCTCCACTGCTGCTTTGTGGGAACTGCATCTACTCTGCTTGGAGAAGCTGCGCTGCTCTGCTTAAATTTACTCTGCTTTGTGTGGGGCTACCTGATTGTGTTTACTCCACTTTACGTGAGGCTGCTCTACGCTGTTGTGCCTTGTGAAGGGTGTCGTTGGGGCTATTTGTGCCTGGCAATCACCCGCCAGGCCCCACGCATCCCCTTTGCTTCATTTTAAACGTGTGATTGTATTGACCTGGTTTTGTGTATTATTTCTTTAGGTTTGGGGTTATTTTGTGTAGCAAAACCCAAATCAAACAAAACAAATCAAACAGAAAACCCAACCCAATAAAACACATCCAAACGGAAAGAAAAAGAAAACAAATCTAGAAACCATATCAATAAGAAAAACAGATAACACAAACCCCAAAGAAAACTCATAAAACCAATAATTATTTAGGAATTAGTTTCTTTCTTTTTGGTCATCTTTTGTTTCATTTATCATTTGCTTTTGGTTTATTCATCCCATAATTGTGTTTCCTTTCTTTCAGCTGCTGAGGGCCAGTGGTGGTGGTGCTGGTGCCAGGTGGTGGGATCCCCCTCCCCTTTTTGGTGTGCTGTGTGTTCCCGGGATTCGGGTTGGTCACTACCCTGTGTGTGTGTCACGTGTGTCTGGGTGCTTTTCATTTGCTTTCTTTCAGTTGGTGGATACCTCCCCCTTCACTAGCCCTCTTCTCCACAGGTACCCTCAGCACCTGAATATTTCTTTTGTTTTTCTTCCCTTCCCCTTTTGGTGTGAGTGGTATTTTAATGACCTATTTTTTAAAATTGTTTAACCAATAAAGATTGTTTTAATAATGTGACCTTTGGTGCAGAGTTCGGGAACTCATATTGCTTGGACACACAGAACTCACAATTTAACAATTAAGGGACCCACTTTAAGGGTCCCACCGCAACAGACCGTTGTGTTTTTTAAACATAACTGAAACCAGTTACACTTGTAGTCTACACGTTTTTGTTGAAAGACTGTATTGATGGATCGGGAGCGGTGTTGTCAATCAGTTGAAGAGAGGCATGATGATTTATCGATGCAGCTTTTAAAGATAATTCTCGTCTCTGAAGTACAGCTCAATCCTTCCTCAGAGACTGATACCCGTTTACATTAAGTGGAGTAAGGATGAGTTGTCAACGGCCCAGGCAGTAAAGGGCGCAGAAAACAGGGGGAAAAAAGACCGCGATTTTAAGTTTATAAGAATAGACGTCCTACTCTCCTCGAGACGCTGACTACTAGCATGAATAAAATGAAAATCTATGACAAAACAAGGTAAAAAATGTCAAAAATGTCCCAAGATGCTGATGCTATTATTGATTTCTAGCACCTTTTACAGGGACAACCCTTCATCTGGGAAAAAGCGATATAGCTGGATGTATTGAATTGGTCAAGAGCGAGGGAATGCAATACATATTAAAGCAAGGTCTGTTACATGCGGTAAACATGATAGCAGCTTATACGCAAGACAGTTTGGCACAATCGTCGCTTCACAAGTCAAGAAGAGTCTCTGATTGCTACAGGCACGCACCACATTTCTTCCGGAACATGTCTGACAGTATCACTGTACAAATATGTTATACACCAGGAAAGTATTGTCTTCAGTTGTTCGTGGGTGGCTCTTAAAAGAGCCGTTGGTTTGTGTTGAGAGCAGAGCTCTTTACTTGGAGCTGGTGTACTTGGTCACAGCCTTGGTTCCCTCAGACACGGCGTGCTTGGCCAGCTCACCGGGCAGCAGCAGGCGGACGGCGGTCTGGATCTCCCTGGAGGTGATGGTGGAGCGCTTGTTGTAGTGAGCCAGACGAGAGGCCTCACCGGCGATGCGCTCGAAGATGTCGCTCACGAACGAGTTCATGATGCCCATGGCCTTAGAGGNATATTTCTTTTGTTTTTCTTCCCTTCCCCTTTTGGTGTGAGTGGTATTTTAATGACCTATTTTTTAAAATTGTTTAACCAATAAAGATTGTTTTTTATTACACTGGAAACCACGTCTCAAGCCCTTGAGTATAACGAACCTGTGTGTCTTGAGTGTTAAATTGTTAATTCCCTGGGTGAAATTCCCAGGGTGGCGTTGTCTGGCAACACAAAAAATTTGTATTGACTTTGGTCAATGTGAACATCAGATGTGCAAAAACAACTTTCTGACATAACTACCTAGCCCTCGCCACAAACTTGGCGTTGTCGGCAGGATATACTCTTTTGAAAGGCTGAGACGTGTGTTCCTCTTGTTTTCATTGTGTTGTTTTGTTTAAATATCTTGTATTGATTGTGTTTCTTGTGTATGCAGAGTGGAGTGTGGAGCATTTGAAGACAAAGCAGCAGTGGTTCCCAGCGGACCCTGGTGACGGTTCTGGTGAGGGTTAACTGACTTTAATCTGCAGGTTTAGCTTTTGTGGTGCCGTTGCGCCATCTTTACGTGCCTGTAGTATATTGTTTTTGTTGCCTAGTCATGGATGAAGATATTCAGGAACTTAGAGCACTGGTTGCACAGTTGAAGGCTGACAATGAGCGGTTGCGACAGGAACAGGCTGGCCCTAGTACTTTTCCCTCTACCTCTTCAGCACCCCCTATTGCCCCCTCTATTGCTAGTGTCTCTGCACCAGAGAGGCTAATTTTTGTCCCTAGAGATAGGAAGTGTCCAGTCTTTAGGGGAAGGGTAGGTATAGGTTTGAATGAGTGGATAGAGGAGGTGCAGGCGTGTATGAGGGCCCGGCATCTGTCTCGACCTGACCAGGCGTTTTTCCTGTTTGATCACCTAGAGGGTGAAGCCAGAGATGAGATCAAGTATCGCTCCAGCGCAGAGAGAGAGGACCCAGAGAGTATACTTGCCATTTTGCGGGAGTTGTATGGATGCACAGAGTCCTATGTCGCTTTGCAGGAGGCATTCTTTTCCAGGAAGCAGGAGGAGAGTGAGACTCTTCAGGAGTTCTCCCTTGCTTTGATGGGTCTTATGGAGAAAGTGAAGCAGCGTGCGCCTGCAGGTTTGTTAAATTCTGAGGCCCTTTTGAGAGATCAGTTTGTAGAGCAAGTATTGAATAGTTCTTTGCGCCGTGAGTTAAAGCAGCTGGTACGCAGACAGCCTAATTCCACCTTGCTTGATGTCAGAGCAGAGGCCATTCAGTGGGAGCGTGAAGGTTTACCTGGCGGCGCTAGGGGCCGCAGTCACTCAGTCCCCTTAGTGCTTGGTGTCCAGTATGGTGTCCATGGTGGTCCTCAGGTACCTGTCTCCTCTTCTTCTGTGTCTGAGATGTGTGAAATGAAAGAAATGTTGAAGCGTCAGCAAGAGCAGCTTGATCAGCTCACTGAAAGCATTGCTCGCTTACAGAACCCCCAACAGTACACTCGTCCACCTCGTTCTGGCCCTTTAGTATGCCTGCGCTGTAACCAGCCGGGTCATATTGCGAGAAATTGTGATGGAGTGCGTGTTTCATCTCGCCCACAGGCCCCCTCACGACCCCCATACACCCCTGGTAGACAGTCCCGCACCGCACCGGTGCCGGAAAACTAGTGCCCACCGAACTGCAGAGCCACAGTTTAGGTGGGGCCGCTACTGGCTCACATGAGGTTTCGAGTAGTTCAGAGGCGTCTAAGCTTATTTCTTCTTGTCCTCATTTAGATGTGGACATGGGTGGGATTAAAGTCCCTTGTTTGGTTGATACTGGGTCCATGGTGACCACAGTTTCTGAGAGCTTCTTCCGCCAGCACTTTGAGCCTTGGGGTCAGGAGCGTCTTAGATCATGTCACTGGTTGGAGCTCAAAGCTGCTAATGGTTTAGCTATTCCATATGTTGGCTACCTGGAGCTTGAAGTAAAACTTTGTGGCAAGTTGATGCCCCACTGTGGAGTGTTGGTGGTGAGGGACCCCCCTGGAGGTGTGCCGACTCGAGTGCCTGGTGTTTTAGGAATGAATGTGATGCGTAAGTGCTACCAAGAGCTTTTTGTGCAACATGGTGCGGCTTTGTTTGCACAGCCTTGTGTTTTGGAGGCCCCTAAGTCTGTTTTGCAGGCACTGCAGCAGTGTCGTGTTGATAATTCTCAGGTCCCCAGTGATTGTCCAGGACGGGTAAAGGTCAGGGGTAAGAGAGCCTGGCGGATCCCGGGTGGAGCCATGAAGGTCGTGACTGCCACCTGTTCGGAGCAGTACTCTGGCTCCACTGTTCTTTTTGAGCCCTTGGATTCTGGTTTGCCTGCTGGNGCAGATGCGCTTTCCCGCCAATATCCACCAGGTCCCCAGAATGTGGAAGCTATGCTTCCAGGTACTGCTGTGCCTCAGCCCTTGCAACAGGCCCTGAGGTTGAGGAAGGTGGAGGCGACCCAATCTGCTGTTGTTGTCATGCCACAGCGCACTGCTGTTGAGCTTCGTGCCCTTCAACAGGCTGATCCTGTCATTCAGGAGCTGTTACAGTTCTGGGTCAGAAAGCAGCGTCCTAGTCGGGAAGAGCGAGCCCAGTTGACCCAGTCTGCTCTGTCCCTGCTCAGGCAGTGGGATCGACTGGTTGAGGATAATGGTGTGTTGTACCGCCAAGTGTTCCGCCCTGATGGTGCTGAAGCCGTACTTCAGTTGTTGCTGCCTGCCTCGCTTGTAAGTGAGGTGTTGACCAAAGCCCACCAGGAGCATGGACACCAAGGAGTGGAGCGAACGCTAGCACTCCTGCGGTCTCGGTGCTACTGGCCTAACATGTCCTCTGACGTAGCTCGATGGTGTCAGACATGCGAGCGATGTCAAGTCGCCAAAGATGTGCACCCCAAAGCGAGTGGCTTTATGGGGCATCTGTTGGCATCACGGCCCAATGAAATTCTCGCTGTTGATTACACCACTCTGGAGCCTGCCCAGAATGGTGTAGAGAATGTCTTGGTTATGACCGATGTATTTAGCAAGTACACTGTAGCTATCCCAACACGGGATCAGCGCGCTGCCACTGTTGCCAAGGTTCTGGTGTCAGAATGGTTTTATAAATTTGGTGTCCCTGCTAGGTTGCATTCAGACCAGGGCCGGAACTTTGAAAGTTCCCTCATTCAGCAGTTGTGTCACTTGTACGGTATTGTTAAATCACGTACCACACCTTACCATCCAGAAGGGAACGGTCAATGTGAGAGATTTAACAGGACGCTTCATAATCTGCTGCGTACTCTGCCAGTCTCTAGGAAGAGGGACTGGAATGTGTGTTTGCCTCAAGTTCTCTACTGTTATAATACTACCCCCCATCAGGCGACAGGAGAGTCTCCCTTTCTCCTGATGTTTGGCCGAGATCCTAGGTTGCCAGTAGATTTCCTGTTAGGTAGAGTTGAGAATCCAGTTGGTGGGTCTGTTCATGACTGGGTTCAGGAACACCAAGCTCGACTGCAGGTGGCATTTGAGAGTGCGAAAGAGCGCTTGCAACAGGCTGCTGATAAAAGGCGAAGAGCCCATGATCAACATGTGAAGGACCTTCCGTTAAAGGAGGGTCAGTTAGTTTTCCTGCGGGACTTTAGTGCACGGGGGCCCAATAAGACCCGGGATCGTTGGAGTTCGGTGAAGTATCGTGTGTTGAGGGCACCGAGCCAGGGTGGTTCAGTGTACACCATCGGGCCAGTAGATGACCTGACCAAGGTAAGACAGGTACATCGTGTTATGTTGAAACCCGTGGTTGGAGTAAACTCCCCTGGGAGTACCCCTGCTCACAACTCCCCACCGGTGCAACCATCACCCTTGGAGGAGGAGTGCTCTTTTGAATATGATTTGCTGGTTGTTGAGCAACAATCCCCTATGGCTGCCTCTGTTAGGCCTCCCACTAGGTTAGTTTCAGCGACCCCGCCCACCGCTCAAGTGACAGTGCCTACACCCCACTTAGCTCTTGGGTGTGGCCCTTCGACCGCTTCGTATGCGGAAGCCTCAACATCTTCGGCGGCTCCTGTAGCTAGTTGTTCAGGTTCAGACCACATGGCACCACGTCGGACCTCTCGCTCCACTGCGGGTCACCATTCCAATGTAAATCGCCTCCCACGTCCAGCTGGTATTGTACAGGTCTCTAACCCTCCTTCTGTGTCCAACTCAGTGTCTGCTCTGTTTAGACCTTGGAGTTAGTATGTAGTGTCTGCTTCAAGTTGTGCATCGTCGGGCGACGATGCAAGAGGGGGGGGTAGAATGTAGCAGCATAGAATTAACGCTGTTTGTACATAGTTCAGGTAGGTTTTCGGTTCAATTAATGGGGCGCCTCTCTGGGCCAATCGTGGCAAAGGGGAGAGAATTTAAGTTGTGGTCCTCCCCCTGCTTCTTCCTCTCTCTGCTCTTGTTGGCTTCCGGGTCGCGCTGTGCGAGGGCGACCGCGTGGTTTAAGTTGTGTGCTCCGGTGTTGTGCGTCTCTGCTCCGGTTTGTGGTGGACACTTGTTGCCGTTGGCTCTCTCTCTCTCCCTCCTCTGGTGCGTGTGTGTGTGTGNGTGGGTGGCTCTTAAAAGAGCCGTTGGTTTGTGTTGAGAGCAGAGCTCTTTACTTGGAGCTGGTGTACTTGGTCACAGCCTTGGTTCCCTCAGACACGGCGTGCTTGGCCAGCTCACCGGGCAGCAGCAGGCGGACGGCGGTCTGGATCTCCCTGGAGGTGATGGTGGAGCGCTTGTTGTAGTGAGCCAGACGAGAGGCCTCACCGGCGATGCGCTCGAAGATGTCGCTCACGAACGAGTTCATGATGCCCATGGCCTTAGAGGAGATCCCGGTGTCGGGGTGGACCTGCTTCAGGACCTTGTACACGTAGATGGCGTAGCTCTCCTTCCTGGTCCTCCTCCTCTTCTTGCCGCTCTTGGTGGCTTTAGACACGGCTTTCTTGGAGCCCTTCTTGGGCGCTTTCACTGTCTCAGGCATGATTCCACGCTGCAGACTCAGAGTCTCAGAGAAATGTCAAGTGTCTCAGTTGGGGCTGCTTCCTTTACAGGAGCTCCACACAAACAAAGCTGTGCTGTAGCTGCTGCAGGATTGGCTGGGTTAGTGTTAGGACTGGAGACTGAACACAGAGGGGGGTCAGGCTTTGTCTGAAATCTCTGACCGATTCCCGCTTTATCCACGCGCTGTGCGCAATATTATCTCCGTGCGTCCTGATCCACTGATTGTCCTCGTGTCATGATTCCCAGTGAAAGCAGGAGTAAAAATGATCCGAAACAACATCTAGAGTTTTAGAAGAGTTTTAAAAAGAGGAAATCATCCGTGTGTCTTTCAGAATAAACAGAAGAGTTTAAAGAGATTTTCTTTCTTGGACAGAGACCTTGTAAAGTTTGTCAGATCTTCATCTGATTTGACTTTATTCGAATTGATCAATTAAACAAACATCTCCAGAAACAGACCGATAATCGTTGTTTGTGCACCGTTGCGTACGCGCTCACCTAAACACAAGCGCTCACACATAAATGAACTAGATGATTTTCCTGCCTGTGATGATGGCATTGTATTTTTCATTTTCTGTTTTTTTATATCAGAACTTTATATTGTATTGCAGTGAACCATGGCTAACAGGCCTATAGTAGCAAGATTTATTCTCATTTTGACAGTTACAGTTTCAGGTATTTCAGTAATAAAGAACTTTGTTGATATCATTTTACACATATAAAAACAAGATGATTATGGTTTTTTTTAATGTTTTGTTTTGGACACAGGTGTGGTAGTGAAATAGGTTAATTGAATGTGTTCTGAGGAGTATGACTTCCTTACCAGTATTCGAGTATTCCCTCCTCAGAAAGTCAGCTAATTATTTTTATTGATGTTAGCAGGATGCTAGCTCAACATTAGTCAACACATTTTCACTCAAACTTATTTTTAATGTAGGTTTTCATTTACTGTGGCAAAAAAAGAGAAATATTTTTCAAGTGGTAACTGATAAGGACTGTCTAAATAAATGTAATGTTGTTCTTATTATTTCAAGGTCTTATTACAAAATACATATTACATAAGATCATTATAAAATACCTGTACGTTTAGAGACTCCTTCCAAATTTGACGTGAAATATCCACTACCTGATATTAAGCATCAATGTATTATTCCCAGTTCAACTTGTTGACAGAGCGACGTCGTTCTTCTTATGGTGCAAAGGTTTATAATTGTTGATCAGCAAATGTGTCAGCAGCCACGAAAGTGACCTCATCCTGTCGACAGAACTATTATTGAAAACCACAGACAGAAAAAGAAGAGAAATTAGGGCAGGAAAAGCAGGGATCTGACAACCCTGTTGAGTAGGAATAGACTCATTCAGTGTGAGGTGTGTGTGGCTCTTAAAAGAGCCGTTTTTTTTGTCTCTCCGCTGTGTGTTGAGGTGATGACAGCTCACTTCTTCTTAGCTGCGGTCTTCTTAGCTTTGGGCTTGCTGACCTTCTGAGCGGGGGCTTTCTTGGCAGCAGGGGCCTTCTTGATCACCTTCTTGGGGCTCTTGGTCTTGTTGGGAGCCTTCTTGGGAGTCTTTGCAGCCTTCTTGGGGCTCTTTGTGGCGGCTTTCTTGGCCGCTGCAGGTTTCTTTGCCTTCTTGGGAGTTGCTGCCTTCTTTGCTGCCTTGGGCTTCTTGGCCGCTGCTGCTTTCTTGGCCGCGGGCTTCTTGGCTTTAGGAGCGGCTTTCTTTGCGGGCTTCTTGACCTTCTTCTCTGCTTCTTTCTTGTTGATCTTGAAGGATCCTGAGGCTCCGGTTCCTTTGGTCTGGAGCAGAGTTCCCCTGGCCACCAGGCTCTTTACTGCGGTCTTGACGCGGGCCTTATTCTTGTCCACATCGTATCCTCCGGCAGCCAGAGCCTTCTTGAGAGCAGCCAGCGACACGCCGCTGCGCTCCTTGGAGGCAGCCACGGCTTTGACGATGAGCTCGCGGACGCTGGGGCCGCTCTTCGCGGGCTTGCTGCTTTTCTTCTTGGCCGCTTTGGCCGGAGCAGGGGCGGCGGGAGCTGGAGCTACTTCTGCCATTGTTCAGTGTGAGCGCGACAGGCGACGTACAGATACTGTTCTCTCTCTCTGAGTTGTACTAATTCCTGCGCAGGACACTGTCCTTAAATCACACATGAGAACCGTAGAGACTCAACAAGCAGCAACTTCTCTGAGCCGCCTGAAAATTGTGAAACTTGTGTTTTCTCTTCCGCAGAAAATGCTCCAGACTAAGTTTTCAGAAAGATCTGAGGGTTGATTTGAAAAGCAGGAGATACTCGACCTTTTCCTCTTCACAGTGAATTCATGTTTAGCTCTCAGGTTGTTGTGCTTTTGTTCAGGGAGACTCCAAACATCACAGATTTATCATGCTGATAGCAGCTGCTCATCGACTTGTCTTTCTTCTTTCTTTAATA
>RPOG01006210.1:0-10555 GCA_008086565.1 Thalassoma bifasciatum | reverse complement strand
GCCTCTCTGCTCCTCCTCTGCTCTTCATCCTCATCCTCACTCTGACTCTCTGAGCATTCTGGGTAATGTGAACTCAGAACCCTCTGGACTCTCCTCAGCTGGCTCTTCACAAAGGTGACAATCTTCTCCTCCAGCAGCTGGAACAGAATGAGACACTGAAGATGAAAATAAAGTGGTGGAACTCAACATGTGATTCATCTGTCAGTCTGAAGTTCAGCTGCTCTAAACACAATCATGGATCTAACATGACATCCTTGGATTTTAGAGCTGCTGTACACACCATTAATATGGAGTCCAGGTGTGTTTGATGCTGCTGCTCTGACTGATCAGTGTGAACCTCTGAGCCCCCCAGCTGACCTCTGTGGAGAAAACTAAGAGTTAAAGGACACAATAATGACAGCCTGCTAAAGCTCTTCTGACCTGACCACTAAAGAGCTGCACATTCATGGAGACGCTTCAGAAAAAAATTCACCAGTGTTTCTAAGATCTCTGGTTTCATCAGCTAAAAGCCAAACTCAAATCTTCTGGACTAACATGCAGATAGCTCTCAAATGTAAAAACAGTGGTATAGAAATCTCTGAAAGTTGTTGCTGACTTGGTCTAAGCATTCAGAGAAAATAAAGAAGGACCCAGCACAGACTCCTGGGAATCACCAAAGAACAGAGGAGCCAGTTATCAAAAAACTCTTATAAATAAATCATATTTTTGTCAGTCATTTTAGGATCACTGTGGCTTGGTGGTAGAGTGGATCACTCCCACTCAAAGGGTTGGTCATGTGATACCAGCTTGGTTAGACTGATGACTAAGTCACTCCTGTTGACATTGTCAGTGGTGTTAAAATTTGTCTAAATGTGATTAGTTATTACTGATGTTCCTTTAAGGATCCTGAGTTTTTGTTTGTGGGTTTTTGCATTTGTTTCGGGGGTTTGCCTTTTGTGTATGTCTTGGGTTTGTCAGTGTTCCTTCTGTGTTGAATTTATTCCCTTGGGTTCTGGTTTTCTGTGTTTAGTTGTTCTTGGGTTTCCCATTGTTTCATCTTGTTCCTGATCCTTGTGTTTCACTTCCTGGTCCTGGGTTTCCCTCCCCTGTGATTGCCCTCATGTGCTTCACCTGTGTCTTGTGCCACACCTGGGTTTGATGAGTTTCTGTGTATTTAATCCCTGTCTTGAGTTCAGTCTGTGTCCGTTCATTGTAGTGTCATGTTGTGTCAAGTTGCGTCATGTGTGAGTTCTCGAGTTCTGTTTGTCCTGCATCTTACCCTGGCTTTTTTGAGGTTTGTGCTTTTTAGTTTTCCTTGCAGGTTTTTGAGTTTTTTTATTAGTAATAAAGAATCTTGACTTAAATCTGCATTGGAGCCCGTCCCCTTGTTTTTCCTGCGTCTTGGCCCTGACAGTTCCCCTCCCATAGCATCCTCTGCATCAGTTTATGAATGTGCTGTGAATGGGTGAATATGACATGTGGTGTAAAAACACTGTGAGTGGTCTGATGGACTCTTAAAGCACCAAATCAGTACAGTCCATTTACTGAAGAGTCATCAAACACTCAGAGGCTCAGAGTCAGGATGAGTCAGAAGATAAACTACAGTTTTTATTCTTACCTTCCATCAACACCATGGTCATCTTTGAAGGTAATGTCAAAACCTTTAGACTGGTCACTTTTCATGGACACACAGCTGGGTCCAGGAGAGTCTGGTCTCTGCTCCTGAACACTGATACAAACAAACAGCTGATTAATGGTACAGACATGTATTTAAGCAGGTGAGCCAATCAGATGAGTTTAAACAGCTGATCAATGAAACATTCAGAACAGAGATAGTTTGGGGAAAAAGATGAATAACTTAAACCAACTGGGTCACCCTCTGATCAGTTCATGAACTGAAACACCTGCAGAAGTTTCATGAACCTTCAAACTGTCTCTAAGTCTGGTTCAGTCAGAGACGTGATCATGTTTTAGAGCTGACTGAGAGCTGTCCTGAAGACAGTCACTGACTCCCTCCACAAGGAGGATAAAGGCTGAATTATGCTTTACACACATGAGATATGCACCAGAGCATGTGTGGCTCTTTCTACTTTTTTCCCTCAGCGTGGCGTACATTGGCTTCCATTACACATTACACATTATACATTCCATTTACACTGTTTACAACATTATTATTTTCCTCTTCTCTCTACAGTGTGGCCTCAAAGATTAGTCATTGTACAGTTTTCACAGTGATCTCTGTTTGATTAATCAAATAAATGTACCTAAAGGTGACTTTATTGTTTTTCAGTGTTTGTCTGTATTCTCTTTTAGCAGCATGATGATGATGATATTCAATTGATCACAGTGTTAAGATGAAACAAACAAACAAAAAATTCAGTTCATTATTCTTACCTTCTTTCAGCACTGTGTCCATCTTTGAAGTTTATAACTAAACCTTTAGACCAGTCACTTCTCATGGACACACAGCTGGGTCCAGGAGAGTCTGGTCTCTGCTCCTCAACACTGATACAAACAAACAGCTTCATTAGTGACTGTAAACTGTAGTTCAGTAGATGAACAGCAGGTGTCAGTGAGTGTGACTGTAAACTGTAGTTCAGTAGATGAACAGCAGGTGTCAGTGAGTGTGACTGTAAACTGTAGTTCAGTAGATGAACAGCAGGTGTCAGTGAGTGTGACTGTAAACTGTAGTTCAGTAGATGAACAGCAGGTGTCAGTGAGTGTGACTGTAAACTGTAGTTCAGTAGATGAACAGCAGGTGTCAGTGAGTGTGTGTGTGTGTGTGTGTGTGTGTGTGTGTGTGTGTGTGTGCGTGTGTGTGTGTGTGTAGTGACTGACACAGACCGCTGCAGTGTGATGTCCCAGCAGGAGTTTTGCTCATAAACCTGTGGATTTTCTGAGTGTACACAAACTTATTGATCTATCCTTCACAGAGCTCAGTTTTTTTCTGTTTGTTTTGTTTTTTATTGTGGCAGCAATAAGACATTAAGATCAAGAGCTTGCCCAATCAGAGCCACGGCTCAGATCATGTAACTGATGGGCGCCCAATAGCTGTGAGTTCGGGCACTTGTCCCAATTCCAACATGGCTGCAGAAACAGACAGATGATGTCACAGAGACGACTTCCATCAATGAGACAGTCTATGCTCTAACCAGGTTTCTGACCTGTTTCAGATCAATCCTCAATGACTGTTTGAAGATATTTCCTTTTTTTTTTGAGGATCATCAAACTCTGTTGAGGTGAACTTTTAGAAAAATCCCACTTACAAATGTAGTTTGTTGCAGGGACTTTTGAATGTAGTGTTTTGAGCCCATCTTACAAAAAAAGGACCACTTCAAAAATTATTCAAATCTATACAAACTGCATATAGGGGAGAGTGGGGTCATGTGAGACACCCCCTGTATCTACGCAACAGAACACTTTTGTGGTCATGTGACCATTATGTTTTCAAGCCCCTCCCATAAATACATTCTGATCATTTCTATTGCTAGAAAACATCCTGAATTAATGTGAAATTTGTAAATTTGACTGATATATCATTTTAGCTTGCATAGAGGGGAGCAAATGTAAACATTGTCTCACTTTACCCCACTCTCCCCTAAACTTTTTTTCAAAGGACAGAAGTAGTTTTGTCATCAGCATTACTTCCTCTTTTCATAACTAAAAAACAGTGAAGCTTCAAAAACACATGTAACTAAGCAGTCAGACTAAAAACTCCATTCAAAGGCAGTTTCTAGTGAAGACTCCATCCTCCATCCATGAGAAGTTTTACTGTAGGTGGTTAAGAAAACAGAATCTGTCTGTGACTGGACTGCTAACAGGATTAGCATGGTTAGCATATAGCCTCCAGACTGAGAGTCAGTGTGTTCCCTAAACTTGTGTCACAGTCAGATCAGCTGTCTGCAGTCAACCTGGCAGCTAACTGTTAGCTTACAGCTCTTTGTACACTTCAATCAAACTGACGGTCTTTAAAAAAGAAAAATCTCACTCACCAAAGTTTGGAGACGGAGAAAAAAACTGCGTCACAGCAGCAGCAGAAAGTGACTGTAGAAACTTGTAAACTGGAAATACCAGAAACTTCTGTCAACTGGAAATACAAGAAACTGTCGCCTTAGCAACAGAATCACAGCACAGTCTCAAAACATGAGCTGTGAATCAACATTAGAGATTCAGACAGTCATTAAACATGAGGACAAAACTACAACACAACTTTTATTCTTTCACATCCACCTGTTCAACATCTAATGTCTGAAAAAAGTTATTTACAGAGATTTAAAGGCTTTGTCTTTTTAAATCATATAAGTGTAATTAAAAATAACCTTTTTAAATCTGTGATTGGTTTATGTGATAGATTAGATGTTTGTGAATGAATTTACGACGCAGAAGTGTTTTACTTATAGATCAAATCAACAAAAATCAAATTTGTCTTCTTGAAGTAATGTTAACTGTCCACTAGATGGAGCTGTTTGTTCACATTTCCTTCTGCTCCATCTGAGTAAAGAACTGTTTGAGTATCTACAGTCAGTTTAAAGAACACCTCAATACAAACACACACACACACACACACACACACACACACACACACCAAAACAAAGTGAAAGTAAATCTCTGTGTAAGGCTTTGTAATGACTTCATTTCTTTGGTTTTATATTTCTTTCTATCTCAGTTTGTGATAACAGCTCACGTCTATACTCTGATCATCCTGTAGATGGAGCTGTTCCTCCCTGAGTAAACAGTCTGCTGTTCTTTTTCTTTTTCTCTTCTTCATGTTTCATTTGAGTTTGATGCTTTTAGACTTGAACATGTTTGTGTCTGACTGTGATATGTCTGAGGATCAGGAGCAGAAAGCATTCAGTGTCCTGTGTGAGGAAGAGCTCAGTGAAGGAGAATAAAGACTCGGACAGTGGACACAGTGAAGCAGTGAGAGTCTGTCTCTATGAGTCTGAGTGCTGATGAGTTTAAGGGTCACACAGAAATCTGACCATCAGAGGAAACGCTGTCACATGATGCTGCAGCTGCCTGCAGAGAGTCAGGAAACAAAACAACATCCTCACTGATTCAAACAACCAAGTGACACTGCTCCAACAAAACTATTCTCTTCATCACTTCATTACTTCCTGTAGACTTGATCCATAATCTCTAACTTTTTTACATGATCTTAGAAAAGAAAAAGAAGAAATGCTGTTCCAGGCCTTTACTGCAGCCTCGTTCAGTTCTTGTTTGTCTCTGGGGGTTTCTCCCTTCAGTCTCCTCTTCAGGAGGTAAAGTGCATGTTCTATTGGGTGAAGGTCCGGTGATTGACTTGGCCAGTCCAAGACCTTCCACTTTTTCCCCCTGATGAAGTCCTTTGTTGTGTTGGCAGTGTGCTTTGGGACAATNACAGGTACAGCAGCTCCCTCGCCCTTGGTGTAGTTGAGCTGCCGAGTGCCACCGTATCTGTAGAGGATCCCCTCCCCCACTTCAGGATCACTCAAGCAGCCTCTCAGGATGTGGACCCGCTGAATCCTCCACACCTTCAGCATGGAGGCCTTGAACAGGAGCACATCATTCGGGTCTCTCGCCAGGTGAAAGTGCTTGAGGACGTCCTCAACTCTCTGCAGCAGCTCTCTGGGCGGTGGCACTCTCGTCCTGCAGTGCTCTCTGATGTGCTGCTTGGTGGGGTTAGCAGGAGAGATACCGCAGAACGTGTATGCATCCTTCAGCCGTTGAAGATCACCCTGATCGACGACGACGAAGGCTGCAGAGAGAAACTGGCAGAAAGACCCGAACAGAGGATGATGCTCTGAGACACACTCCCTGGTTAAGCGTCGCATGCAGTGAAACAAGTCCAGCTTGACGGTGATATCTTCGTTGAACTTGCTTCTGGATGCACACGTGTTAACCAGGTTTCCTGAGGTTGCCTCTGTCACGATCACCTCTGTTGTCCTCCAGCTGTCCCACGAGAGGTGCTCCTGAGTCCCAGGGTCCAGCACCCTAAAGGCTGCACAGCAGTCCCTAAAACATCAGAAAAAGACAAATATGTATTATTTGTTGTAGAAAACAAGTCTCATTTTGCAGTTTTTAATTTTTTTTTACTATTTATCATCCATCTTTAAACATTTTCTTCTCATGAGATTCGTTTAAAAAAAACAGTACAATAACTAACTACAAACATTTGTTGTTAAAAGTGATATACTGTGGAATATTGATCAAGTCGCTGATTGAAAACACGTCTTGAGCTTGTTCTTTATACCTGTCCACCCACTGGTACATGGCTTTGTCCACTCCAGCCGTAGTGTAACGACGAGCCAGACCCTCATACATAGGATGAAGTGACCGGTCACACTCTGACTGCAGCATCACCCAGCTCAGGATCATCCAGTTCTCGTTCATGATGGCGTAGGAAGACATTGTGCCAGTGGAAAGGGCAACCTTCCTCGCCACCTTTCGAGTGTGATCAGCCCTGAGCACCTGTCCAAATGTCCCCTGAAGCAGCAGAGTGAGCAGCTTTTCCTGCCGTTCAAACTCACTGACGAGGCAGTCCACCAGGTAGTGGGATGAGATGGACACCCCATTCCAGCCATCCGTGTCAGAGTACCCACCGAAAGGAGCAGGAGCGTCTGCCTGTCTGAGGAGCCCAGTGATGGGCTATGGTAGTTCTTATCGCTACGGATGTAATATATTTTTGGCCACTAGTGAGATTTTGGGGGCGCTGTTTCCCGCTTTGGTAAAGTTAAGGAAACTCCCCCGTACCTTAAGGGTGGGACTGGAAAGTCAGGGCCAGGGTGTCCCTTCATACTCGAATGAGGCTTGTCTATGTTGGCCGTTGTGTTGAGACTGCCCTAAGCACAAAAATCAGACCGCCCAGTTCGAGGGTGGAACAGCTTCACAGCATTTGAAGCACCGAGAACACCGGCCAGGCCTTTTCCTTGAAAACAAAGAAAGAAAGAAAGAAAGAAAGAAAGAGAGAAAGAAACATGCGAAAATAGATAAATAAATGAATAGACAAAGAAATGCGGCTAACTTCCAGCTCTGCTCCCTCAGCCCGCATTTGTGGTCTTGGGCAACGCCAGGTCCATATTCCCCTTTGCGAGAGTGACTGTCTACATTCCCNTCTGCGCTCCTCACAGGGGTGTGTGTCAGTTTCCGTAGTGTAGTGGTCATCACGTTCGCCTAACACGCGAAAGGTCCCCGGTTCGAAACCGGGCGGAAACAGCCTTTCCTCCACTTCTCCCTGTCCTTTGCTGTTCTTCCAAGCTTTAAAAAAAAAATGGCACGCATCCGCCAGGACCCGCAATCCCAGGCAGGGATGGCTTTACGGGTGCCAGAGTCCTTCTGCTAACTTTCTGTCCTCTCTGAAGGCTAATTCCATGCCAGCGTCAGGAGCTGCTCGTCAGACTTGGGGGCTGACAAGCACAGGGACTGGAAAGTCAGGGCCAGGGTGTCCCTCCATACTCGAATGAGGCTTGTCTATGTTGGCCGTTGTCTTGAGACTGCCCTAAGCACAAAATCAGACCGCCCAGTTCGAGGGTGGAACAGCTTCACAGCATTTGAAGCACCGAGAACACCGGCCAGGCCTTTTCCTTGAAAACAAAGAAAGAAAGAAAGAAAGAAAGAAAGAGAGAAAGAAACATGCGAAAATAGATAAATAAATGAATAGACAAAGAAATGCGGCTAACTTCCAGCTCTGCTCCCTCAGCCCGCATTTGTGGTCTTGGGCAACGCCAGGTCCATATTCCCCTTTGCGAGAGTGACTGTCTACATTCCCCGTGGGCAGCGTGTGTGGCTGGAGGGCAGGTGGAGCCAGAGAGCCTCTGACTCTGTGGCAAAATGCTTAGCGTGAGACTCCCCGTCGGGGAATCGAACCCCGGTCTTCCGCGTGACAGGCGGAGATACTGTCCACTATACTAACGAGGACTCCGGCTCTGNTCAGACCGCCCAGTTCGAGGGTGGAACAGCTTCACAGCATTTGAAGCACCGAGAACACCGGCCAGGCCTTTTCCTTGAAAACAAAGAAAGAAAGAAAGAAAGAAAGAAAGAGAGAAAGAAACATGCGAAAATAGATAAATAAATGAATAGACAAAGAAATGCGGCTAACTTCCAGCTCTGCTCCCTCAGCCCGCATTTGTGGTCTTGGGCAACGCCAGGTCCATATTCCCCTTTGCGAGAGTGACTGTCTACATTCCCCGTGGGCAGCGTGTGTGGCTGGAGGGCAGGTGGAGCCAGAGAGCCTCTGACTCTGTGGCAAAACGGTTAGCGTTAGACTCCCCGTCGGGGAATCGAACCCCGGTCTTCCGCGTGACAGGCGGAGATACTGTCCACTATACTAACGAGGACTCCGGCTCTGGGATCCTTGGCGCGGGAACCGGCAAGGCAGCGGTGTCTCTGGCTTGGCCAGGGTTGTCTCGGAGGGACTGCACTTAAGTCCCTGTGACCAGAAACCTTGGCCAGGCCCTTGTGCCAGGCTTTGATGGGAAACGGATCAGCTGCCGCTCCACTCGGGTGCCAAGGGAATTGCCTCCCTCAAAACACTTTGCCCGATGGCCGTGTCCGGCCGCTGAGCTGCAGCGCTGACCTGCACTTCCAGTCAGGATGGCCGAGCGGTCTAAGGCGCTGCGTTCAGGTCGCAGTCTCCCCTGGAGGCGTGGGTTCGAATCCCACTTCTGACAGACCCAGCTTTTTCCTGCCTCTGTTTGCTCCGGGGGCGTCTTTGCCTGTCCGGCTGTCTGTCCGGATGCCTGTCAGGCTGAGAGAAGACCAGATCAGGCAGTGCTGGTGGCACAACCGGAGTATGGGCCACTCTGACTGTTTCTCGGTGCCTTGGTCGTGCAGCTCTGGACTCCTGGACTCTAAATCCAGCCATCCCAGGCTTGTCAGACTTTGGGGCTGATTCAAAAGTCAGGGCCAGGGGCCAGCATGTATGGCTCTGGATAGGCCTCCTGGGAATACAAAGTGCTGTAGGCTTTTTGCTATTTTCCAGCTGAGCAGATGAGCAGGTGAGCAGGTGAGCAGNTCCTTGGCGCGGGAACCGGCAAGGCAGCGGTGTCTCTGGCTTGGCCAGGGTTGTCTCGGAGGGACTGCACTTAAGTCCCTGTGACCAGAAACCTTGGCCAGGCCCTTGTGCCAGGCTTTGATGGGAAACGGATCAGCTGCCGCTCCACTCGGGTGCCAAGGGAATTGCCTCCCTCAAAACACTTTGCCCGATGGCCGTGTCCGGCCGCTGAGCTGCGGCGCTGACCTGCACTTCCAGTCAGGATGGCCGAGCGGTCTAAGGCGCTGCGTTCAAGCTGGGGAACAATAGTCCGTCAAAGAAGGGGAAGAAGGAGGGAGAAGGGGGAAGAAGGAGGGAAGAAGGAAAAAGGAGAAAAAAGGAGGAAAAAGAAGGAAAAAAGAAAGGAAAGAGGAAAAAGAGAAAGAAAGAGAGAGACCAAGCATTTTCCCACTCATATCTTGTAAATTGCAAAGACCGGTAGTCTTTCAGTGTTTCAAGGCACCACTCTACATGCCGCAAGTGGGATTTGAACCCATGACCTTGGGAACTGCAAGCTGTCATGTCCAGCGCCCTCTCCTGGCCTCTCTGCCTTATGTTAAAGTCCTTAACTGAACCTTTAGTTTCAATGATATGAGGATCATTTAGCATCTTCTACAGATGCAAGTATTTTGAAATAATGTCATATATGCTTCCATAGAAGTCACAAGTCTCATAAGTTTAATGATTCTTTTGTTCTTCTCTTTCCTTTCTTCTCTTTTCTTTGTAAAGGACTGATGTGCCCACTGACAATGTTTAATCACACTTGGACCTTCACACCGCTGAGCATGGCATGGAACAAATTGAAGACCACCATCAAGATATCTGGCACTAAAAATGTCTCTCCAAAGCCTGTTTGTTCCTCTGTACTTTAGAGAATGGTATCTGATTAATAAAGCTGAGTTGAGTTAATTCAAAGTGTCAAGTTGATTACCTTGTAAATAAAAGCCCATGTCACTGCTATTAACTGTGTTCATATTCATCACCGCAGTTATTACTTTTCCAGGGCTCCTGCAGGTTTCTGCAAGCCAAATTTAAGACTTTTTAAGACCTTTTTTTATGCCACTTTGAATGAAATTTAAGACCAATAACACTATATGTTGGGGAATCCTGCTGTATTACAACCCAATCATAGCACGTGTCACTCCGTGGGACCCATTCAAGTTGACTTTTTGTCTATGTATTGAAAATAATATGATCCTCAGTGCTCTCTGGTTAAAAACTGTAGGTGCAAGTACGAACACCGACCCACAGTCAGACTGGCAAACTAGGATGCGGACAAAAATGTATGTATGCAGCTTATAAGACAGTATCCCTTCTACATTGCCTTCTTGAAAACTCCTGTGAAAAAAGAAAAACATTAAAAAAATCCTGGAATGAAGCGGTTAAGGTGCAGGTGAAAAGACTCTAAAGATGTTGAGCCTCTGGCACATCTGTACACCGGCACCTTCACACCTCCCTTTGAGAGCTCCCCCGTTTTGATGTAAAGAGCAACACCTGGTGGGTCCTGGATGCACTTCACATGCTTCATCTGGACTTTCCAGATGTGCTCCATCCTCTCCCGGTCAA
>RPOG01006209.1:10653-25685 GCA_008086565.1 Thalassoma bifasciatum | reverse complement strand
TAGACTTTAGCTCCTGTTTTAGCCTTTAGCTCCTGTTTTAGCCTTTAGCTCCTGTTTTAGCCTGTAGCTTCGGTATCTTTAAGCTGGTATTTTTGACATTTCTCTGTTTTAGAAATAACAAGCTTTGACCTTTCTCAGAATTATGACTTTAATATCTCAAATATTTAACTTCATGATCCCCAAACATTAACTTTTTATCTCACATCTTTGACTTTTGAGCTAAAAATTTTGACTAGTTTGGTCATAAATTTGAGTTAAACTCCAAAATTTTGACTTTTAATTTAGCTTTCAGCTCTTATTCTCGCACCCAGCTTGTGTTTAATTTTTTAGACTTTGTTTTAGCATTTACCTTGTTATCAACCCTTTAGCCTCTATTAAAGCCTTTAACTCTTATTTTAGCCCTTAGCTCATGTTTAAGCCTTTAGTTCTGGACTATAATTAGGCATTTATCTAGATATCAGACTTTTTAATGACCCAATTAATCCTGATTAGATTATTTTTGCTCATCATTTCGTCCTATGAGATACCATGATCAAAAATAGACCAGACTTTCAGATTTAAATTCTGTCTTTCTGGTGCATTTTCTACCTTTTTATGCAGAATACATAAATAAAAATTAAACAGTTTGGTTTATTTTAGGTTTAGTTCGTAAAGCTTAAACTAAAAATCCACATGAGATTTAGTGAGAGAAATTCTAGAGATAAAAAGCGACACCTCTTTAATCATCTCGTGGAGTAAAATCCTGTAAATCTGAATCGAGGAGTTTTTCAGAAACAAATCTCACCCACACAGGATTCACCAGAACTTTTCTCTCCTTTTTTTTTTTGGTCTTTATTCTGAGCTGATCGATTCTGACTGCTGTGGTTGAAAGAAAGTTTTGAAGTGGCGTTCTCTGCGGCGGTTAATCCTGGTCCTGCTGCGTTAAGCCGCTTGGGACCGAGCTGAGAAAGTTTGCTCTTCTACATTTGTGTCTTTTTCTTCCAGTTTGGTTTTTATTCGTCCGGTGTGACCCGTGTGTAGTTTGCACCTTTTCTCCCTCTCGTGGCGTGTTGTCTCCAAGCCGCGCGGGCCTGTCATGGCAGGCGTGTGTGCTGTTTTTGTTTGTTTCTGTGGGAGCTGTTGTTGTGTTGGCGCTGACAGCTTGTTAATGTCTAACTCGTCATCTCCTCCTCCTCCTCGTCTCCTTCGAGCCAACCTGCTGTTCTCCTCTGCTCACCTACGGTACATCACCGTCTCCATAGAAACCCAGCATCCTTCTGCTCCGCCCCTTTCATCCCTCGCTCGCTGAAGAAAAGAACAGAGAGAGAGAGAGAAAGGGGGGAAGCTGTGCTGCCTGTAAACGCTCAGAGGAACCTGATGCTCCTGATGTTTGTGCAGAAATCGATGTTTGCTGAGTGAATGAAGAAGTAACGAGCGTCCGAACAGAAACACACGTGTGGTCGTTAGCGTCTCAGGGATGCGGAGGAAAACACAGCAGGTCAATGATGCTCGCAGGAAACAGGAGACACAGATGGACAGGAAGTATAAATTATTCCTGAGAGTCAGGGAGGATCAAGGTTAAAACTCTCATGAGCTTAAAGAGAGAGGAACGGACACGTGCAGAGTAAAGCTTTGCAATATGGTCTTTAATTTATATCTTTATATTTTGAATCTACATTAAGATCAGGGTCAATGACGTGACGTCCCCTTTTTTTGTGTCTGAGTGCAATATTTCCTTCCATCATGAATTGAGTATTTCATCACATGTATTTCTTTATTCTTACTTTGGACACAATAAACTTGTGTAGAAATTTGATAATTTTATATTGTACAAAAAAACACAAAAGGTTCCTCAAACCCCCAAAATGTCAGGTGGTGCAACCGTCCTGACAAGTATCCACAGTAATTAAACTCTGAAAATTGAATGTCAGTTATTGTAAATGGAAATTAAAAATACAGTGGCATTATTTTATGCTTGAATCTTTTTAAATAAAACATTCTTTGCAAATAAAAAGAATTTTAAAGCTGTTGAGAAATGTAAAAAACTTTTGTCCCGTAATTTTCACCTTGTCAAATGTCAGGGTGGTGCAACCGTAACATTAGACTTTTATTTTAAAGTGAAGAGAATAAAACAGGAAACAGGAAACTGCATCAGCCAGAGGAGCCCAAATGACATTTGTGACCAAGTGGAAAAGTTTGTAGATTTCTCTGAAATACTGATAAAAAAGCTTTTTTCACTTCATTGGTGACTGGAACAATTTCCATGTCAGGTGGAACAACCAATGTAATAATGTGAAATGTTATTTTAACATCAAATTATTTATCTTATTCACAAATAAAAGAAATGAAACACACAAAATGAAAATGTATGAGTCACTACAGACACTTGAGAGATACTTGCCAATAATTTCACACAGAAAAAATAACAGGAACATATAAATATATTTTCATATATTTGGTTGCACCACCTGACATTTTTGGGTGCTCAAATTAAAAATACTAAAAAATAATGAACCTAAAAACTTTGAAATGTTGGTCAACTACTGAAATCTGTTAGAAAACATAATTCTTCTCTCAGAAATATGTTTTTATCCATTTTCAAAGAACTTTTTAAAAATACGTTTTTANCCACCTGACATGGAAATTGTTCCAGTCACCAATGAAGTGAAAAAACCTTTTTTATCAGTATTTCAGAGAAATCTACAAACTTTTCCACTTGGTCACAAATGTCATTTGGGCTCCTCTGGCTGATGCAGTTTCCTGTTTCCTGTTTTATTCTCTTCACTTTAAAATAAAAGTCTAATGTTACGGTTGCACCACCCTGACATTTGACAAGGTGAAAATTACGGGACAAAAGTTTTTTCCTTTCTCAACAGCTTTAAAATTCTTTTTATTTGCAAAGAATGTTTTATTTTAAAAGGTTCAAGCATAAAATAATGCCACTGTGTTTTTAATTTCCATTTACAATAACTGACATTCAATTTTTAGAGTTTAATTACTGTGGATACTTGTCAGGACGGTTGCACCACCTGACATTTTGGGGGTTTGAGGAACCAAAACACAAAAAAACATGTTATATTTTAATAGTTTAAAGATGTGTTCAAATAACACAGGTTTCATAGAATAAAGAAATACATGTGATGAAATACTCAATTCATGATGGAAGGAAATATTGCACTCGGACACAAAAAAAGGGGACGTCACGTCATTGACCCGTTAAAGTCAAAGGTAGCTCCATGTCTGTCAGGTTAAAGCAGAGACAAACATGCAAAGGATGATGGGAGATGAGAGACAGAGGGTGGGGCTGCTCCTCTAACCCCCCCCCCCCCCCCCCCACCACCACTCCTTTAAAATCCTCTGGGAATTGGTGGAACAAGCAATTACATTAACAGCCCACTAGGGACTGCTGTGTGCCGCTCATCATCATCAGAGACCTGACAGAAAAACCTCCTTTAATACACACACACACACACACACACACACACACACACACACAGCTGATCCTGATTGGCTGATTTGCTAAATATGCATCGTGTTGATTTCACAGCCTTTGAGGAGGGTGGGGGGGTGGGGGGTGAATCCAGCACCTTCCCATCATCCTCTTCTGCCCGTGCGTTTGTTGTTCCTCTGATGCCAGCTGACAGCGAGCAGTTTGGCGTGTGACACATGACTATCAGCATCATAACACACGTCTCTGCCATGTTGTAATCTGCGCCGCCCTGCGAGCATCTGTCACCGAGTGTGTCTCTCACCAGTCGACCTCACACTGTCTGCCTCATGGACAAATGTGTGTGTGTGTGTGTGAGTGTGTGTGTGTGTGTGGGTAGGTAACTGCATATAGCTTTCTAAAACAGCTGACTTGTTGCCAAGGCGACCTAACCCTGCAGTGACAGCTGCCTCACATCCCTCTGCTTTGACTCACTCCTGTTCATTTTTCTGATTTTTCCCCCACTTTGCTCAGAACCAGAATCACTCAGCAGCTTTTTAATTAAACTGTCGCTCTGATTGTGGATGAGGAGACAAGTTCAGCCTGCAGGTAGCAGAGCAGCGGTGTGGTTGTTTTTTTTTTTTAGGGGTCAGAAACTGCGTCTTTGATGGGAATAATTCTGCAGCAGAAAGCCTGTTTGGCCTGCAGCAGAATCAGCTTCCTCTGAAGCTTTGAGGTCAGCGATTGTCTGAGTCTGAGCCAAACTTCAGCTCAAACATTTCCTCTCTGCTCCTCCAGCTTGGCCTTGTTTGCTCTGCTGTGTTTTTAATAACCTGGAGTCTGTGCACCTGTCTGTTAAAACACACCTTCGTAGACGCACTGAAAACATCTCTAAGAGTCTAAAACTCCTGTGTCTCAAATTAAGACCTTAAAGGGACAGTGAGGACTTTCTAAGAAATCTTGAAAAGTCTTATCTGTAGATATTTTCCCAATCATAATCCACCATTTAAAATGAGATTATCAGCACTGAAATAGGTTATTTCTAAATGATAATTAACAGTCTCCATGGCAAACCACAGTTGCCAATGAAGTTTATGAGTGAGAAAAAGAGAGATCGGAGTTTTTTTCTGCTGGAAGTGGTTTCTAGGATTTATTGAGAGGAAATGGTGGAAAATATGTTTTTTATCCATTTTCAAAGAACTTTTTAAAAATACATTTTTAGACCCTCTTTTTGTCATTGACCCACAAAGTCAAATTTTTAGAGAAAAAGTCAAAATTCTGAGATAAGATGACAAAATTTGGAGAGAATGAGACAAAATTTTGAGCTAAACAGTCAAAGTTGTAAGGTTAATGACTAATTTTGAGACTAAAAGTCAAACTTTGAGATAAATGGTCAAATAAGAGAAAAAGTAAAAATTTCTGGACAAAAGACATTTGGGGGCGAGTCAAAATTCTGAGATGAAAAGTCGAAATGCAAGATAAAACGTTACGATCTGAACTTCAAAGTCAAAATTTTGTTACAAAATGACACATTTTGAGATAAATAGTAAAAATCATAAGATATAAAGTTTAAGTCGTGAGATTAGAAGTCAAGGTTTGATTAAAATAAAAACAAAACTTCTGGATAAAAAGTCAGATTTTAAAATGAAAAGTACAGATTTTGATATAAAAAGTCAAAATTTTGAGACCAGAGGTCAAAATTTAGAGCTAAATAGTCAAAGTTATAAGGTTCATGACAACTTTTGAGACAAAAAGTCAAAACTTTCAGATAAAAACTCAAAATTTATTGATGAAATATCATTTGGAGACAAAACTCAACATTTTGAGCTGAAAATTTAAAGTTATGAGGTAAAAAGTTGATACTCTGATACTAATAGACAAAATAAGGAGAACAATTTTGAAATTTTGACTTGTTTTTCTCAAATTTTTGACTTTATAGGTACAACAATGATTAAAAAAAATTAATAAAAACCATTTTTAGTTTTGGAAGAAAACAGTTTGAATGTTTTATGAAGCTATTTTATCGTCTTTGAGGATCTTTAGGTAATTTTTCAGGATCCTAAGTGGGGGGGGGTTTCTTCTTCTACAGGGGGGTTGAATATGGTTACCATAGTAACAGCAGCTCCAGCGCTTTAAACGTGAGTGTGTACGTTTTTATTTTAACTGTGAGTAAGTTTTTATTTTAAATGTGAGTGTGTAAGTTTTTATTTTAAATGTGAGTGTGTAAGTTTTTATTTCAAATGTGAGTGTGTAAGTTTTTATNGGGGGGGGGGGGGGGGGGGGGTTCTTCTTCTATTAGTGGTTGAATATGGTTACCATAGTAACAGCAGCTCCAGCGCTTTAAACGTGAGTGTGTAAGTTTTTATTTTAAATGCATAAGTTTCTACTTTAAATGTGAGTGTGTAAGTTTTAATGTTAAATGTGAGTGTGTATGTTTTTATTTTAACTGTGAGTGTGTAAGTTTTTACTTTAAATGTGAGTGTGTAAGTTTTTATTTTAACTGCGAGTGTGTAAGTTTTTATTTTAACTGTGAGTGTGTAAGTTTTTACTTTAAATGTGAGTGTGTAAGTTTTTATTTTAAATGCGTAAGTTTTTACTTTAAATGTGAGTGTGTAAGTTTTTATTTTAAATGTGAGTGTGTAAGTTTTTATTTTAAATGCGTAAGTTTTTGTTTTAAATATGAGTGTGTAAGTTTTTATTTTAAATATGAGTGTGTAAGTTTTTATGTTAAATGTGTAAGTTTTTATTTTAAATGTGAGTGTGTAAGTTTTTATTTTAAATGTGAGTGTGTAAGTTTTTATGTTAAATGTGTTAGTTTTTATTCTAAATGTGTAAGTTTTTATTTTAAAAGTGTTAGTTTTGCAGCCTTGATTCTCTCCACTCGGCCTGAAGTGTGTTGAGGTAAATGTGCAGTGACATCAGAGCGAGATAAAAGCACAGTTGGCAGATTCTGATTGGACGAGCGTTTTCAGTCACAGTCGGCCTCTTTGCATGATAAACAGTCGGGGTCGACCCCCCAGGAAAGTCTGAATCCTCCGTCTTTGGTCTGATTCACATCACAGCTTCTTTCTTCACTTTAAATATGTTTCTGTTTTCTCTGGGTAAAATAATATTTCTGATTCTGGAAGCTTCTCTGGAGAGAAACAAGTGTTTTAAAATCCTCCAAACAAACGAGATGAAGCCGTAATATTTATAAAAGTCTATTATGAGGAGCAGCCAGTGGTGGTGTGAGCCCAGTGTGTGTGTTTACAGCAAACACTTGGATGTAACGGCAGGTGATGGTGCCCCCCCCCCTGCACAATCAGTCACTCCTGCTTTGTTTTGTTGATGCTTTCATCACGGCGCTCAGTGGCGTGCTGCGTCGTGCTGCTCTGATGAATCCCTTGAGATTGGCATGAAAAAGCGCCGGGCATTTCCTCAGACTGGAGGAAGCAGAGTCTCCATCTTTGCAGGAGGAATTTACATCCACACACAAATGTTTCTCTGCTCTCAGGTTAATGTTGGTTTTTATGTGTTTTTCTGTAAGGACATGAAAAGGTGAGGAGTTTGGTTTGGCGTTGAAGCGGCGTTTGTTTGATGGATGAGATGCTGCGTTCACTGACACAGTTTCAGACAAGGCGTGGTCTGCAGAGGCCTGTGCACTCATCTCAGATTAACAAGCAGAAAAACATTAAAGGGACAGTGAGGACTTTTTAAGAACTCTTAATCTTAATCAATAAGTTCTTTCTAAATGATCATTCCTAGTTTCACAATCAGGTCAGACTGGACCAAATTGATTTACAGCAAAGTCAGAGTTTCCACGACAACGCCACGACAGCAGAGGAAGTTTATCGGTGAGAAGAGAGATCCGAGTTTTTCTCTGCTGGAATTATTTCTGTGATTTATTTTGTAGAAATTTTGGAAACAGGAGCTGGACTGAATGACAGGAGATAAACAGGAGAATGATAGAGCATGAGCTAAAGGCTAAAACATGAGCTAAAGGCTAAAATATTAACGTAAGGGTAAAACAGGAGCTAAACAAAAGCAAAAGGCTAATACACAAGCTAAAGGTTACAACAGGAGCTAAACAGGCGCTAAAGGCTAAACAGGCGCTAAAGGCTAAAACACAGGCTAAACATGAGCTAAAGGCTAAAACATGAGCTAAAGGCTAAAACATGGGCTAAAACATGAGCTAAAGGCTAAAATATTAACGTAAGGTTAAAACAGGAGCTAAACAAGAGCAAAAGGCTAATACACAAGCTAAAGGCTAAAACAGGAGCTAAACAGGCGCTAAAGGCTAAAACACAGGCTAAAACATGAGCTAAACAAAAGCAAAAGGCTTACACAAACGCTGAAGCCAAAACATGGGCAAAACAAAAGCTTAAGACTAAAACACAAGCTAAAACATGAGCTAAGGCTATCAAATAAGCTAAAACATGGGCTAAAGGCTATCAAATAAGCTAAAACATGAGCTAAAGGCTATCAAATAAGCTAAAACATGGGCTAAAGGCTATCAAATAAGCTAAAACATGAGCTAAAGGCTATCAAATAAGCTAAAACATGAGCTAAAGGCTAAAACACAAGTTAGAGGCTAAAACAGGAGCTTTAGGGTAAAACAGGTGCGAAAGACTAAAACAGGAGCTAAAGGCTAAAACACAAGTTACTGACTTAAACAGGAGCTAAAGGCTAAAACAGGAGCTAAAGGCTAAAACACAAGTTACTGGCTTAAACAGGAGCTAAAGGCTAAAACACAAGTTACTGACTTAAACAGGAGCTAAAGGCTAAAACACAAGTTACTGACTTAAACAGGTGCGAAAGGCTAAAACAGGAGCTAAAGGCTAAAACACAAGTTACTGACTTAAACAGGAGCTAAAGGCTAAAACACAAGTTACTGACTTAAACAGGAGCTAAAGGCTAAAACAGGAGCTAAAGGCTAAAACAGGAGCTAAAGGCTAAAACACAAGTTACTGACTTAAACAGGAGCTAAAGGCTAAAACAGGAGCTAAAGGCTAAAACACAAGTGAGAGGCTAAAACAGGAGCTAAAGGCTAAAACAGAAGCTAAAGGCTAAAACAGGAGCCAGGTTACGTTTGCTCTGCTTGGTGAGGTTGGAGTTGGTAGATGAATCCTGGTTGGACACAACCAGGATTCACTAACGTTACTCGTTATGTTTTTTTTATTCTATAGAGATTTTATTCTTTCTTTAGTGGATCTAAAGTTAGAACAGAAACAGCTTGAATGAGAAAAATCCTCAGTGAGCTCTAACGCAGTGATGCCGTTGGTGTGTGAAGAGTGAATGTGGAGGACGATGACACATGACGAGTCTGTAAATAACACGCGTGTATTGTTAGAAAGAGCGTGGATGTGGCTCCAGTAATGACGCAGGCTTCAATCTGTGCGCACTAATCTCAGATAACGAGCAACATCTGGTCCATACGAGCTGTTGGAGAGGAACTTAAAGAGGCGTTTCAGTGTTTGTGGCTCATCTTTAAACTGTTGTTTTTGAATATGTTTGTGTCACACACACATCTGCTCCCTGTCGTCTCCATGCAGTGGAAACATGATGAAATTCAGCCCAGACTTAAATCAAACTAAGTGAAACACATTCGCACTTTAACGTGATGAAACTTCATGAAATGGGAATTTCAGTGGCAGCAGAAAGAGACTTGTTTGTGATAAATGTTCCTGCAGAAAAGCCCTTTTTTTTTTCTGTGGAGGCTGATTAATGCTGCTCTGCATCCCATCCCGCTGCGCCGTTAAGGTCTTTGACTCCTGCATCCTGCGCCTGTGATGAGCAGCCAGAGCGGCGCCCTGTGGAGATCAGAGGTGCGGCTCTTTGAAGCCGCTCGGCGTGCAGGCGGGCGTGGAGTCGACACCTCATTCTCTATGATCCACCAGCCCTCAAACGCCTCCTTCTCCAGCCGCCATCTTACCAGAGGTGGCGTGCAGCCCCCCGGTGATGTCAAGAGAGCGGCGTTGATGTTGTTTTCCTCACACACACACCTGCAGAATATGTTTGTAAAGTTTCACACACGACAAATAACAACAACATTTCTCCACATTTAGCCCAAAAACATCACTTTTCATCCAGAATTAGAGAAAGATTTGAGAAATATATTCGTCAAAAGGGTCAATGGCATGACGTTCCCTTTTTTTGTCTGAGTGCAATATTTCCTTCCATCATGAATTGAGTATTTCATCACATGTATTTCTTTATTCTATGAAACCTGTGTTATTTGAACACATCTTTAAACTATGAAAATATAACATGTTTTTTTGTGTTTTGGTTCCTCAAACCCCCAAAATGTCAGGGTGGTGCAACCGTAACATTAGACTTTTATTTTAAAGTGAAGAGAATAAAACAGGAAACAGGAAACTGCATCAGCCAGAGGAGCCCAAATGACATTTGTGACCAAGTGGAAAAGTTTGTAGATTTCTCTGAAATACTGATAAAAAAGGTTTTTTCACTTCATTGGTGACTGGAACAATTTCCATGTCAGGTGGTACAACCAATGTAATAATGTGAAATGTTATTTTAACATCAAATTATNAAAGAAATGAAACACACAAAATGAAAATGTATGAGTCACTACAGACACTTGAGAGATACTTGCCAATAATTTCACACAGAAAAAATAACAGGAACATATAAATATATTTTCATATATTTGGTTGCACCACCTGACATTTTTGGGTGCTCAAATTAAAAATACTAAAAAATAATGAACCTAAAAACTTTGAAATGTTGGTCAATCACTGAAATCTGTTAGAAAACATAATTCTTCTCTCAGAAATATGTTTTTTTATCCATTTTCAAAGAACTTTTTAAAAATACGTTTTTAGACCCTCTTTTTGTCATTGACCCATAAATGATATAAATAAATGTCCAGATTCTAAATACTGAAATACATCACTAAACTTTTAGTTTACATTCTAAACATTTTGTCAAGATTTCTGAATCTTGAGCAAAGATTTATGCAGAGTTATGCAATAAAAGTAAAAAGTTTGAGACAACAAGTTGAAATTTTGAGATTTGAAAGTCAAAGTTATGATAAAAAAATTCAAAAATTTTGGGACAAGAAGTTGAAATTTTGTTATAAATTGTCAAATTTTAAGATCAGAAGTCAAAGTTATGGCATTAAAGGCCAAATTTTTGGGACTAGAAGTCAAAATTTTGAGATTTAAAAGTCAAAGTTATGAGGTAAATGCAACAGTTTTGAGATATGAAGACACATTTATGTGATAAAATGACAAACTTATGAGATTAGAAGTCAATGTTTTGATATCATTAAGTCAAATTTTTGAGATAAGTCGAAATATTGAGATGAAAAAATTAAAATTCTGAGGTAAAATGAGGACATGAAATATGAAAAACATACAATTTTGAGACAAAAATGAGGAAAAACGTAAGCAATTGACTGTATCTCTATTTTTTTATATTCTCCACATGGATCTCCAACTCGCAACTTTTAAGTTTGCACTTGAAATTAAGCGTTGGTTATTTAGGATCTGAGTGTGTGTGTGTGTGTGTGTGTGTGTGTGTTTTAATGATGCTGAGGGTGTTTCTATCCCATCCAGGAGCTGATTGGTCGTCTTTAATTGTCTCAGAGACGTCGATCTCTGCCTTTTAACTCTGGATCCTGGTGCAGCAGTGACTCTGAGCGCTCAGAGTTCACCTTAATGGAGGTTTTTAAAATAAAAAAAAAAAAAAAAGCAGTGAAGTGCACATGCATCAGCGGAGGGTGATGAGTCTTTGTGAAGAGCCTCTTCATTTTAAAGTAAAGAGCAGCAGCAGAGCGAGCGCTCAAGAGGCAAACGAGAGCTATGGGAACAAAAGTTTCTTTTTAAGCGTTGAGCGTCTTTTCTGTTCGCTCTTTGTTGGAATTTCAGGTGACGACTTTCTGACGTCTGAGAATTTCAAGGTCTGTGTGTTGGATTCAGTCAACAAAATAAGAGTAATAAACAGCTCGTTCTTCTCTGGGTTTGTATTCATCAGGGTTAACACCACTTTCTCCTCATGTGTGTAATCCTAATGTTTTCTAAAAAGCTGAATTAAAAAAAACAAATCCCCTCCTGTAGAGTGTGTGCTAATAATAAAATCAGTGTTTCAGACTAGGCTTAAGTCACAAGATTTTTTTTTTTGAAGAAACTTTTAGGCCCAAATGAAGTCAAAGTTTAGACATAACATCAAATTCTTAGATTCAAAAGCTGGAATTAGAAATGAGCAAAGTTGAAATTCTGAGATAAAAAAGTCAAAATATGGAGGAAAAAAGTCGAAATTTGTGGTAGAAAGTAAAAAATTTGAGGAGAAGACTCAAAACTCAGAGAAAAAGTCAGCATTTTGAGATAAGTTGGAGTTTGGGATAAAACAGATAAATTCTGAAATAAAAAACATATAAATAGTATATTAAGACAAAAATTGAGTTAAAAAGTCAAAATTTGAGTCAAGTTGAAGCTTGAACAGCTGATATAACAGATCCTGGGTCAGTCAGGAGCAAAAAATAAAAAATAAAAAAATCGCAGCTTTAACGATCACATGATCACGATGTTTGAAATTGTGATTTCGATCAGAAAACGATATATCGTTCAGCCCTATTTCAGACCCAAATTGTTCTTGAACCAGGCTGTAAATATGTTTTTAATACAGTAAAAGTCTGTTTTCTATGGCAGCGATTCCCAACCTGTGGTCCGTGGCCCCCTGGTGGTCCGCGAAGGTGCAGCAAGTGGGCCGCCAAATCATTTCCAAACAAGTATTTTATTGGAGTGTAATTATATAAAGATACAAGGTACAAATAGAAAAATCAAGAGACAAATACAAATAATAACATTCAAAATGTTTAACTCAGTTAAGTTTTAAAGGAAATTAAAACAGTTCTGATTTTAATATATGAAAAAAAGTCCCCTAAGAAGGCATGTTATTCCTTTATAGATAGCATGACCTGAAAAATAACAACAACCTGAAATGTCATTGAAAAAAAATGTAATAAATCCCAAATTTTCAAAAATTGTCAAAACTGTAACCGGAGTGCTGAGCCTGAAATGTAACGAAAAAAGCATAAAGTAAAACCCAAAATATAATAATTGCACCAGAATGTAACAAGTTGACATAATTTCGGCAAGAAGTTGATACGTTTTTGGCTTAACATCTGTTTCATTATCTACCAGATATCACATTTTGGGTTTTATTACATTTTTTAAAATTAAATTTTGGGTCATTGCTACAAATGAGGTTCTAAAAAAAACGTATATAGTCGTATGTATTGGGTTGGAGGTGGGCCTCAAACATTTTTGAGCTTTAAAAGTGGGCCCTGATTTAGAAAAGGTTGGGAACCACTGTTCTATGGTTTGGTGTGTTCGTTGGTTTCTAATTCTTCAACTTTCAACAGCTTCATTTTTCTAAACTGGATGTTTCCCGTTGGTTTCACAGCAGCTTTTCGCACTTTGGCCTCATTCATTAAAGCTTCACGTGTGACGCAGTGAAGCTTTTTAACCTTTTTCCAAGAATCCAGAGCTTTTGTTTCCCTGGAGTCTGCAGGTTTCCCTCCTCTGACCCAGTGGCCTAAAACTCAGCGCTGCACCAAACCAACCTCCTCCTCTTCATCATCATCACTTCACGAGTCTCTGTAACGTCGTTTCTGTTCGTGCATATGCTGAAACTCCAACCTGTGAGTGTGGAGGGAAAGAAAAAAACACATTTAGGAGAAAGTGTGTGAGGATTTGGCTGAGGTGATGCAGGATATTATTGTTTTGGTGTGTTTACAGTCGCTCTCGTTGTTGTTGTTGTCGTTGTTGTGGGTGGGTTGGCGAAAGCTTCTTGTCACGGGCTGAATTTTCCTGCAAAAATAACCTGCAGGAGGCAGAAAGAGAGAGAGAGCAGTGACTCAGAGAGGAGAAAGTGGAGGATATGGAAGTGGAGGAGAGTAAAAGAAAGAACAATATGTGTTTTATTCACACTGCACACCACACTTTTTCTGTTTTCTCGGTGCAGAGAGTGTGTGATGTGTTTCAGGACAAACAGAGTCGACGTTTCTCCTCAATAAAAACAAACTGAATCTGGACAATTCCCCGAAATGATGTTGTGTTTTTCTCAGATTGTTCCACAGACTTTTTATATTTATCATAAGGGTCAATGACATGTTGAGGGTCTAAAAAAGTTTTTTTAATAAGTTCTTTGAAAATGGATAAAAAATGTCTTTGTGTTTTAACAGATTTTAATAGTTACAGACTGAGAAATTTTCTCAGATCAGTAGGGAACTTGTAGTTTACTACAGATCTCGCAAGTTTTCGCATACTGTCTACTAAATACTGAATTTCAGCCGAAGTAGTAGGCATCGCTAGTGTAGTAGGCGGTTTGGAAAACAGCCAGTCTGTAACGGACCAGTCTACCTGGCGTACTGTTTCCCACAATGCACGGCGCTAATGGCGTTTGTCAGTTTGAGGTGAATTACTGACACCTACTGGAATAAATCAGCTCAACTACAACACAACAACAAAAATGTGAAACGGTCCCAGAGATAAAAGTGAAGTGACAGGAAAGAAACAGCGGTAAATCTGCTCACTTCATCATGAAAGAGCTGTTTACTTTTACCAAATTCATAAAAGCCCCTAAATCATTTATCACTTTTTATTTTACACTAACAGCCTACGTGGGTAATGAGGACGCAGTTTTTACACCAGCTGGAAAAATAAAAAGTCAGTTGGTTTCAGATTTATTTTCTATACACGATAACTTTTGGTGCAAGAGTAAAAAAATCAAATATGGCGATTTTGCTTTATTTTATACCTTTACAAATGTGATAAAATCGGGACTTTTATCTCTCCCTGAATTTGTTGTTTTTCTAAATAAATTAAAAATGTTCCTTGAACCACTAAAAATAATGAAAAAACCACAAAAATTCTCAAAAAAAATTACAACTTCCTTCACATGCTTAATTTCATTTATTTATTTTCCTTTGTTTCTCATTGACTCATCTAGTTAACTTATCTACTTTTATTGCTTCTGTTACTTCACCACTGATTGATGCGGTGAATTAATGACTGAAATGCCAAATGTACTCATGGTTTACTTATGATGAAATTAAACATTAGAAAAAAATCCATCAGCTCCACTTCCTGAAATCCAGAGTAGTATACGACTAAACAGGTCCAACAAAACAGTCACACTACATACTACATACTACAGTAGTATGTAGTATGTAGTAGGAGGTTTGGAAAACAGCCTTAGTGTTTGGGTTATGAAGCTACTTTACCATCTTTAAGGATCTTTACAGTGAAGGGGGGTCCTCTCTCTCTTTTTTTTTGTTGAGTTTTCAGAATCTGCCCCCCCCCATATCTTAGTTTCTTCCTCTTATCTTTTTCTGTGAGCCGGTGATTTCTCCTCGTCTGTTTGTCTTATCTCTCTGCCCCCCCCAGCAGCAGCAGCAGAGCCTCTTTTTTATTCCTCAGGTTAATGCTCTTGACTGTGCTCTATCTTAGCGAACACCCCACCCCCCAACCCCCCCTGCCCCCCCCTCGTTGGCTCAGCTCATCGATGTTATCTCTCTGATTGTGGCTCCTGCTCTCTATTATTTCTTGGACCAACCTGCAGCTGCACCTTTTTTCCTGGAAGCTGCGTCTCTTTGTAGCTGGATTCAGCCGTGGACCAGGAT
>RPOG01006208.1:0-25689 GCA_008086565.1 Thalassoma bifasciatum | reverse complement strand
CCATATAACTGAGATATTCAGGATGAAAACTGTGTATAGGTGAGCCTTATGTTAGTTAATGGTTTAAAGAGTGGCTGACATTTTGAACACACTTAAATAAATCATCTGTCATTAAGTAATTGAATAACTAGTAGCAACAGTAATGTAATGAAGCTCTGTAGGTAACAGTCAGTCTCTTCCCTTTGTGACATAAACGAAGCAGAGAGAACAGTTTCAGGCTATTGAAGCTCTCCAATGCGGAAAACTCATTATGAAAAGGTCACTGGGCTACAGTGAGATTCCTACACTGATGTCAATCACCTACAACCTAACACGCTGTCTACACACGTACTTACACACAACCTATAGAGCAGCAGGAGCCGGCACTAAGTTGGAATAAATCACCGCATCAACATGACAAAAAGAGGGTGGAAGTAAACAAACCAGCAAAGCGGAGAGAGCCTAATGTTAGAGGCCTCTTTTGTATTGAGAGAAATTACAGGAGCGTTTGATTTGCACCGAGGTGCCGTCCTGAACATATGGTGTTTTAATTCTTACCGGTCTCATCTGGATAACTCGGGGCCTGGCGAATCTCGCTCCACCATCAGGGAAATATGGGCACAGGCAGAATGCTTAGCAGCAAAGGGCTCCAATTTCCCACCTTAATGGGCATTTTCATCCCATTTTCCCCCTCACTTCTTCCCTCTTTTTTTTCTTTCCTTAAATCCAGACCCCTTTGTTTGTTTTTCATTTTTTCAGGCCCTTTTTTGTCATTCTTTCCACTCCTCCCGTCCTCCCCGCTTCTCTTATTTGCATTGATTTCCCCACTTAGAGGAAGAGTGGACTCTGAGGGAAAATAGGCCTCCATCAAAATGCTCACACACACACATTTCCCCACCACACACACACACACACACACAAAGCCAAGCATAAAACTCACACCCACACACACCTGACACATAGCAGAGGACTAGCAGTGTGCTGAATATGTTTGCGGCTGTTCATTTTTTTAATCGTCTGATGCCTTTTGTGTGGGTTGACAGCTTGAGACGAGTGACTAATAAGTCCAGGCCTGGTGCTGTCCTGCTGGGCTGAGCAGTCTCTTTATACACACACACACACACACACATGTATATACAAAAAAAAAAGAGCCCAGGCCCTGGCTTCATATCCCATGCACACACACACACACACAGCCTCTCTCCCTCTCTCACACACACAGGCCCCTAATCATCCCAGTGTCTAGCACTCCGCTGGCGATCACCACTCCGCCACACTGCCATCATGGGCCAATTAAGTGGCCATATATCTGTCTAACAGTCTCCTCTGGCTGAACGGACAGTGGTAGAGTAGCAGTAGTAAGCCGCTACATGAGCCCACCCGCGGCTAGCAGTCAATTTGTAGCTTAAAGCCTAGTTGCCACAACACTCCAGCATTATTAGGACTAGTGGCACTATTGAGGATTCTTCTGTGTGTGTAAGAAGGAGGGAGAGACGGGCTATTGTGTGTGTGAGTCTGTGTTTGTGTGTTTGTGTGTGTGTGAGCCCAAACGTGTGTTTTCATTGTTTAGATGTTTGCTTTAATGGTTTTGTGTGTGTGTATGTGCATTAAAAGTCCGGCATGTTTCAGAATAACTGTGAGGTAAGTCCACTTAAACATATTGTGTGTGTGTGTGTGTGTCTAAGTCCATAGCCCGTCTGTGTGTTTGTACCTTCTTGTCCTTGTTATTCGCATGTGCGCACATGCACAAGAACCAACCCTCATAAGTCATAAAACAAACATCCACTGGGCTCCTTTTGGGAATGACCCAGTTGTTAAATTGGGCTGCCCTGCTGTCACCTCGCAGTGGGGGAAACAGCCAAGCTTTGGCCACAGCTCCATCCAGACTGTCGAACTCTGGAGCAGAACTCTGAGCGACCACAGCTGGCACCGTGTCTGAGGACTCGCTTGAGGATCAGCGGTGTGCAAAGAATGGCTAATGGTGCGTTCATGTGCAACTCAGATGTGCTTTACAAGTGGAACTGGCTCGCTATATGCAAAAAAAAAAAAAAAAAAAAAAGAAAGTAAAACAAGTGGAACACTACTTGTATGTTGATGTCCTTTCTTTGTCACCAAACAAACTACTTTAACACTACTTTTCTTAGTTAAAGTGGCTGTGAGCAGAATCCCTCTGCAGACTCCATCGCTCCCCCCTCTGGCTGGAGGACTCGCACAAATTGTCATGAGAAATGACTGTATTTGTTTTGAAAGATGAATGGAGATCGGATCTTACTTTTAACACTACTTTTTTTCTTTATTCAAGATGGCCTTTTATTGGAAACAACACAACAAGGCTGCGGTTTGAAACGTGACAACAAGAAAGAAGTTTTGTAGTATCTAGGAAATGAAATGTAACATCACTCTTCATTTTATTGATGTACTCTTTCAGGTTTGAACAGATCGTAGCAGAAAAACTCCTGTCTTAGCTTTTCGCTCCAGTTTCGACTTAAAGTCTGTGTCATAGTCTTTAGTCCATGCTTCAGCCTTCAGTCCGTGTTTTGGCCTCTAGCTTTGTCACCCTCCTGTTTACCTTTCCTGTCTTTTTTCTGTCAGACAGTCCAGCTTCTGCTTCCACTTTAATTACTAAATAAAAAGCAGAAATGGTTTCCGTTTGAGAAAAAAACACACATCTCTTTTCTCACAACTAAACTTCGCCAGCCAGGTGTTGTCATAGAGACATCTGCGTGCTGTAAGTCAATCCAGTCCAATCTGACTTGTTCAGTCCAGATTGAGAAGAATAATGAGCATTTAGAAAAAAAAACTATTTTGGTGCTGGTAATCCCATTTCACATCGCATATTATGATTCTGCAAAAATGAGACTTTCAAACGGCTCACAGCCCCTTTAAGATGAATTATTTTGATACAGACTGATGAGGTCATGTGGTGATTTGTAGCTGTGAATTATTAATGAAATCATCAGGACGACTGGCTTTGAAAAGGTGAGCTGATGTGCTGGTTTAATGTTATCTGTCACTGCCTTGGAGTCACATTGCAACCTCCACTGTCCCAATAAACGTCCAAAAAAGATGAATTTACAGACCATTTACCTCTTTAGTTCTCACAGGCAATGAAGCAGTCACACAACAGCAACAACATGAAACCGTGTCAGTAGTTTTTTGCTCTTCTTCCACCAAAGCCCTGGTTGAGTATTTTACCAGTCAAGAACATAGACTGTATAATGAGTGGACGTAACGACGTTCGGCTCAAACTGAAGCCTCCGGGAAAACTTTAAAAAATCACGATACCTGGTAGAAACGTTTCTCTCATCTTTAGACTGAGGTAGTGTGACGATGTCATTTGGCTGCATGGTGTTCAGGTGTTTTTTTTCCTGAGAAGTTGGTTTCTCATTAGTTATTGGACGTCAAAAACCGCGATATAAGTTTTGTATTACGACAGTTGACAGCTGCCGTTCGTGAGTAGTTTTTATAGGGGATATAAGAAACTTCAGGAAAGAGCCAAAAGGAGACTAAACCTTCTGAAGAAGAAGAAATAAATATTTTTATTTCTCTTTTTTACCTTGCTCCACCAGAAATTCTCTACTGCGCAGACTCTGGCTGCACAATGGCGGCTCGAGAAACGGGGTTTTTTGGCTTCAAAAACGTAGAACGGTGACAGGTGGAAGCACGCTGTCCATTCTATATACTGTCAATGGTCAAGAACAAAACAGATAACTTTTTTTTACTCTTTCTGTAAAATCTGCCACAGTGTCAGCCATTAAGATGAACAATGTTTAAAAACTAAAAGTATGCATAAAAACTGTTTCTTTATCAAGAAAAACAGACCTTCTGTTTTAAAATGTCCTCTTCAGTGCCAAACTTGAATAGCAGAAGCCCAAATGTGTAGACTTATGATCAGTCAAACAAACCAATCTTTAATCCAGTCTTTTGTTATGAGGAGAAATCATGACACAATGTCAAGTTTTAAGCTGTGAGTTTTTGAATCTGTTATCCAGGAAAAGCCTCTCCTGTGGGCTGCTGACGTAGACTTGAATACAGCTTTGCAGAATGTGCAAGATGTATCAGCATTGTAGTGCAGTCTCTCACCTTTTCATTAGCTGTGTATTCACTGCATCTATAAATGCGCAAAACCTAAATATCCCAATGAAAAATGGTAAAAGAAACACCCTAAATTTAAAAAAATCCCTCAGATTTTCATGAAAAGTTTTTTACACTAGCATGAGATGCTATTTCAGAAGTTTTGATGTTGGAGTCTTTCACAAAAATGCAATGGAAACACCTTTTTCCACAAAAACCCGTCACTAGATGTGAATAACAGACGCCTCTGTGAACTCCTCGGTCACGATCCTCGGTCACGATCCTCGGTCACGATCCTCTCCCAGAAGTCCTTAGAACGTCCTTCGATTTGTCTGTTGACAACAGTAACACCCATCAAAATGACAGCTCAGCTCTTAAAATGTTTGTGGTATCCATGGTTACCGCCAGTTACAGTCCTAGTTTCTTCTCCTACATTCTGCATATTACAACTCAAGGGGCGAGATTTTACTCAAATTGTTATAAAAATAAGTGAACTTGTTGCAATTCATGTTTTTTTATGACATCATTGTCTTGGATGAGGATCAAGCAGTGTTGACTTCTGAAGCACCTTGCAGAATCTTCAAAGCTGTGTTTAAGTCTAAGTCAAAATGACCCATGAGCAAACGCTGTTAAACAGATTGAAGCGCTTACATTACACCTTATGTAACATTGTTGTGTGTAGCTGAAACACATTTCCTTCAGTACTTTGACAAAGTGGATATCCTGCTTGCTTTTCTCCAAAATATTTTGCTCCAATAAGCTTTAGGTGGCTCCTCTTTTTGGCAGGTTGAAAGCCAACTTAAAGAGGGGGTATCATGCTTTTTCAAGGTCTTTATTATGTTCTTCTGGTGCCTTTTTAGTAGCTTTACATGACAAAGAAATGTCCCCATTTTTCTCTCACTGATGTATTAGAAAACTTTTATTAAGCATTTAATAAGATAGTACTTTATTGATCCTGGGAGGGAAATTCCAAAACACTCTTTCTAAAATATTTATTTTTAGCTGCTGTCTCTTTAAGGCCCCCCTGCTCCACAAACCTTGCTTCCTTTGATTGACCAGCCTGGCTACCTTTCAGGGGAGGGGCTATGGACAGACCTATGTGTTTGTGGTTTATCCCTCCAGCATGTTATGAACCAGTTGGGTGATTGGTGTGTGATGATGTCAGTATTTTCCGAAGTTTAGGGAAAATCTGGTGCTATTTTTAGACCAGACAGTTTTGATCAGATACCCACAACATGTGAACATATAGGGGGTTGAAAATCTGCACATTTAGTCAGAACATCCAAGATTGGTCCTTTAAATCCACTTTTACAACACATGAAAGTCGTATTCAATCAAGATAATTTCAACTTTATTCTCTAAACTTTGTAACTAGAATACACAACCACAAGACTCTCTCTCCTCTTATATTTCTTTTTTCTTCTCTGGCCCCAACACTCCTCCACAGAGAAACAGAGAGGAGAGAGAAACACATAAAGAAAGCTGACTCTGAAAGAGCTAAAGCACAGAGGAAGAAACAGAAGAATAAAAAAAGAAAAGAAAGAAATGAGGTAAAGCCCGGAGTGCACTAGAAGTGATTATTCTAATTTAGCAGCTGATATAAATCTAAATGAAGTCACGTCAGGAGTCGGCGGACAGACACAACACGGCCACCCTGGGACTCCCTATCCGATTCGCTTTCCTTCTCTTCTTTCAATCAAACCCTCTCCATCTCCGTCTAAGAAACACTGTTTGAGTCTTCTGAGTGGGTAACCTCAGCAGCACCACACGCAGCAGGGACCACCAGAGGTATTACTGTGGTTAGTATTGCTTTTTGGGCTGGGCGAGTGAGTGGGATAGGGTGATGGGAGAACAGGAAGGGAAGGAGGAGGAGGTGCAGGAGGTTAGAGACTCTATCTGGGCTCGCTGACAAACACCGTCGGACTCATATTCCCATCTGGGTCCCAACAGATCGGGATGCAAAACGGCAGGTTGTGTCGGTCCCAGTGCCCACAGATGACTAAACAAAAACTAGAAGCACACGACGTATTGTGTAAGAGTTACTGCCTATAAATCTCTTAAAGTCATCAATCAATGAATCAATCAAGAGGTTAAATGTTTTCAGTTATCCATGCACACATTGGGAATGTGTGACTTTTTGTGATTTCTTACCAAGTTGTGTTACACATTCTCATGCTTTTGTTTAACAAAAAAAAAAAAAAGGTGCTGTTCAAAGCAGAAATCTTTGACAAAACAATAGAAAATCCTGTTGCCTTTGTTTGCTTTGTTACACCCCATCTCTGGCTGCACTCAACCCGAATGTTAAATATGTAACAACTACCGAATTGGGCTTTTTAGGTCCAACAAAGGATCAGTGAGTCAGGAGTCTTTAAGGTTTGCACTAAAAGCATTTTGATGCAGGTGAGCATGTTGCAGGCATTTTTGAATCACCAATCAACCTGATGAGCATGGTTTTGGACTGCAGGAGGAAGTCAGAGAACCCACACAAGGCCCACCATGCCCCAACCAGGATTTGAGCTGGTGACCTTCTTGCTGTGAGGTAGCACTGTGAACCCCTGCACCACAATGCAGCATATAACAACTTTACTGGCTATAGGACGAATGCAGACTGTGATCAGTTGCTCAAACAGCTCAGCACCTGACTCTTTCTGCATTCCTCGTTTGTCCTGCCTGTTCAAATACTAGCTCCTCCTCTTCCTGTTGATCAAGACAATTTTAAGAATTACTGACGCAGCTTTAATGATATACTGTTCTACCACATTTAGAGAGGAAAGATAATGTTTTAAGACGAAAGCTCAGATGAAACAAGGCTTTTACGAAAAAAACGTTGATAAAGCACCGTTTAATTTTCATGAGGTATGAAAATAAATGAGACAACATGACTATAGCTTGAAAAAAGATATGGTCTTGTTATCCTGCAGTTAATGGCAAGTTACAACAGAGAAATGGGTCTCATTTACAGGCTTACCAAAATGTTCATGAACCAATATTGTAAATTTGAGCCCGGTATTGTACGCATTAATGTAGGCTGCCTGACCGTTCTGGTCTGTCAATCAGGGCCTGTATGCATGTTCAGCTATTAGTGATAAAAAAATGGTCCTTTTCTAATACTGAATGAAATGGATTAGCAGCATGAGCCAGGTTTACCATTTAACGGAGCATCAAATTTAATGGCGGTCCCCCCACCATTATAGTCGCTGGAAGCAGCTTTACCACACTTCTCATACACACTGTACTCATGCATCTCTGTTAAAGATGAAACATGCAAAGAGAGTGGTTATTCAGGGATCAAACGAATCCTTTTTGAAAAATATGACTACGTCGAGACATACAGTATTTTCTCAGTGACGGCGTTACCGCTCGCCATGTTTGTCACTGTTTATGCAGAGTATGCTTACACAATTCAAATTTTTTTGACAGGGATTTTCCGTGACGTTACCTGTACATTTTATTTTCTGCACCTGCCTCCCTTTCATGCTGCAGTTAGTTTAGCAACCGATTTTTAGCAGTCGTGCATGCCAGTAATGCTACGGCCAAATGGGCCATTCCATAACGTTACGTTTGGACTAATGGTCCCATTAGTGTAATGACTGGATTTGCATGCCCTGGTGTTTTAGTTTGGATCAGAAAACACAACCAGGGGTGAATGAAGCCTTTAAGTAAATTCACAGAAGGGAATAAAGGGCAGAGGGGAGGGATCCAGAATCCTAGGTTTGAGGAGTTTATGAATACAGAGTGTGGCAGCACGGCAAACTCTGTATGTGGTGGCACTGGGGGACATAAATTGGTCACTGGTTAAAACATTCCAAACTGGAAAGCTCAGACAATTGTAAATTTTCAAGAAAACTCTGGAAAACTGGCCGAGATACCACATCAGATGCAAGAATAATCTGACACTGAATGAACCTAACAGCAGTGATTGATTATAGGTGGTGATTGGTGTGAAATTGCAGGTGGATCAAGGGCAGGAGAAATACTCCATACAAGCAAACAACTTCCAGAAATGCCAACTTCAATGCCAAAAATATTGCAATCACTACACTGAGAGAATTTGTATGAAGTTGTGTCTCTGCCAAAAGACGCCTATGTAGGCAGTACTTTTGTTTTTGCTGACTCAAAAACGATCTAAAATGTAGTGCTCAGTATTATTTTGTTTCATTTTGAAGCGACAGTTCAAATCTTGTGATCTGAGTATTGTATAACAGCTTTCTTGTACCTTCTGTCATACCATACTTGTATAGTTGAGGCATGTATTTTCATTTGCCTCAGCCAACACTTCCTCTGGTGTGTGTGTGCAGACTGTGTTAGTGTGGGACCCGGCAGACAGGCTGGTGAAAGGGTGCAGCTCCTTGCTCTAAGTGGTCATTCATCATCTGGAGAGCTCCAGATAACTCCAGCCTTCACCTGCAGGTCAGCAGGCGGCCATCGCCTGACCTGGCTGTCAAAACATTTAACCACCATCTCCCACAGCACTGGACCGGGCTGGGTGAAGATGGAGGGCCACTGATCCCAGCTGAGGTATAACCCAAGCAAAGTTGACCTCTGACCCCTCTTTCATTCCCTTGAACCAAGCAGCCCCTCCTGTTAGCAGCCTCTTTCACCCTGCAGCTGTAAGTGTAAGCCAAAGAGCCTTCCTCACAGCTTCCATTCACTCGTTCCCGTGTGTAGCGTGGGAGCAGAGGCTCACATGAATCTGTCGTCAGTCAGTAACCACCACTTTGCTTCACACCCTGCATCTGCATTCCTGGATCTACCTCTCTCACCTCCAAGAGACATCTTTCAGATCCAGACTTCCAACCTCAACATGAAACCTCCTGCAGCCTCCACTCCACCCCCTACCACCATCAGACTCTCCACCCCTCAAGTCCCTTGTCTCAACCTGAGGAGGAGGAGGGTGCAGAGGAGAATAGAGGGAGAGAGATTGATGAAGAACTCTTTTGATACACCGCTGGAGGCAAAGGAAGAAAAAATTGATTGAACCTTGATGAGAATTATATCAAGGGGCACGTTCATTTGCAGCGATGGACCTGCAGCATGCGTTGGGGAGTGAAGAGTCCTGTGTGTATGTATGATCTGAACTAGACTGTGATTCAGAGTTCAAGGGAAACACAAGGGAGCAGCAGATTTTCATGATTTTTTTTTTCTTTTAACTGTTGTATGACAAGCCCTCTGATAATACCAATTTAGACCTAGTATATATGAATTAGTCATAAGTACATACTTTAAACTTCCTCTATGTGTATTTATACATCTTGTAGCTAACACTGTTTTGCGTAACCATTTGAAATAAAATAATCATAGTGAGAAGTTCCCTACTTAGGATAAATGGAGCTTTCGAAGTGTGGATGATGCCACTTGAGTCAAGAACTGTTTGTGGTGCTGATGTTGTCCTTTAGCCTGAGGTACACATCAAACCCAATTCACACATATAGCGTGCACGCTGCGGAACATAAGTGTGCGCCAATTCACACCGGATGTGTCTGCAAGCGCAGTGCACTCTATAGCATCTAGATGCTGGTCTTGAGGGAATTATAATGTATTGGCACTCTCAAAACTTTAAAACCTAATTCCATACATATGAAGTTTTCCACCTCATAAATAAACTTTCTCCCATCCATGTTGTCAGATTACCTCAGTGTCTCTCGGGCCTGCTGATGAATTCTGGCTCTGTGCCACTGAGAGTGACAACATTTTGATTAACAAGTATGATTTATGATCTTAACTCGGAACATGTTCTTTCATTTTGACCAGATATGTGTGTGTGTGTGTGCATGCAAGTGTGTCTGTATCTGTGTGTGTGTGTATGTATATATTCACTCATTTTGAGTTTGATGCCTGCAACATGTTCCTAAAATGCTGAGACAGGTTCGTATTCCCCACTCACATCACCTTTCCTTCGAACAACACTCAATAAGTGTTTGTGAACTGAGCATTAATTGTTGAAGCTTTGTAGGATTTCTGTCCTGTTCTTGCTCGGTGGATTGCAGTCAGCAGCACTGCAGCCAGGCCAGTCTAGTAGCTACACTCTTTTACTGCAAAGCCACGCTGTTGTAGCAGGTGGAGAATGTGTCTTGGTTCAATTTATTTTTCCTGAAATAAACAGGGACGTTCCTTAAAAAAACGTGGCTTGGATGGCAGCATATGTTGCTCAAAACCTGTATGTGCCTTTCAACATTAACGCTGCTTTCACAGATGTGACAGTTACCCATGATGCCATGGGCACTAAAACAGCCACATACCATCACTGATGCTGGATTTTGAACTTTGTGCTGAGAACAATTGCCATTTTTCCTTTTTGGCCTCTTTTTCTTTTCATGGGGCTCACTCAGAGAGCCTGTAGAAACTGTTGCACGTCCTTCGAAAGAGTGTTTCTAGAAAACCTTGGCAGTGCTTTCGAGGAGTTTTACCACCAACCAAGCTTCTGTAAAGGAAGAGCAGAGTGAGAAGTCATTCTGGTGCAGAACTGTCCAATGTGTCCGAAGGTGACAACGTTTCTGTGCAGCCATTTTCATACGGCTGTTGGTGAACCCAGATTTTTACATTTTGAACTTCTGTGAAGTTTACCTGGAGGAGTTAATTGACTTTCCTTTTCTGCCTCTTTTTCCCAAATATGCATGATTCAGCTTGGAAACCACAAAAAAGAAAAAGAAATGTGCTTTTTTTTCAGGGTTCTGAAGATAAGGAAGTTGAAAAATATCCCTGTGATCAAAGATGTTGTGTGTGTTCAGTTAGATGTTCTCAGTTGCCTATCACCTGTTCCAGCAAAAACAACCAACTTCCTCTGAAAGCTGCTGTGTGTGTGTGTGTGTGTGTGTGTGTGTGTGTGTGTGTGTGTGTGTGGAATGGGGAGTTGAGGGACAGTTAGGAGCCGTTCACCAGGGGATGTTGTTTTCACTCGAGCACCTTCTGAATTAAGGTTTGTTAATTTGTTTTGACAGAGCTGCACACTACACACCGTGGCCTGCAGAGGGAATTAAGAGAGAGAAACCTCAAAGTGAGACTCTGGTTTTATATAAAGCTCTGCTTCTCCCCAGCACATCACTTTTTTTTTACACAAAATCTTAGGTCTTGATAGCTGGGGGTCTACGATCCCAAATATTAAGCACTAAACAAAAAAAATGTGCATATGCTATTAGTGGGCGTGTTGTGTGTTACTACGTTTGCTTGCGCAGTTGGTAACAGGTACAAAAGTGGTGTGGACCATTCCAATCAAATGAGGATTTTGCATGTACTGCTGTCTCCATGGAGCACTTGGAAGAGCAGGTTGGATGCCTGTACTAACTGCGCTGGTGCGCTGGAATGATCCAAATGGAACAAAATACAGCGTTGTAATGAGTTTTTCCACAGGAGAAATGGCATGGCTTCTTTTTGTGACTGGCTCCAAATCAGCCCTTCGCTCATCCAGCAGCTCAAAAATGGCATTGCTTGCTAGACAATATGTATCTACCATTCATTTTTATTTCTGACAGTCTTATTACATCGACACATGCACATGAGTTTATCTCTCTCCCACGTCTGTCATTGCACCTATGCTTCCTTCTCACCACGATGGCCACAGCCATTTTTGTGTAACGTTGTGCCAGTTTGCACCTGCCTCAAAAATGTGCCAAATATAGACATAGGCAATACCAACAGAAGTCACTTTCAGGTTTGATAAATAACATTGTGCATGCTAAATGATGACATTTGCATCTCCTCATCCTTGCATCTTGCGTGTTCTGATAATCTGCATATTCATGAAGGCAGACATACTAAATGAATTGTGTGTGCCATTTTGCCCATTTGACCTTTGCTACCCACGGTGCACCCTGTTAGTGAATCACTATGAAGTTTGCATGTGTTTTTTATGCACACAAACCTTTGGATAAGGCCGGGTCTGGACTAACAGACTTAAACTAGAGTGAAACTTTCTTCACCTAAGTCTGGACAATTGCAGCATTTACCAAGTAACTGGGTTGAGTATGAACTTCCTATAACAGACAGCAACCTAGAGCAGAACCAGATTCATGTTTGACAGACATCTGCTGACGCCACATTGGAGTTATTGAGAGATATGAAGAAATATTGATGATTTAGACCTTTGGCAGCTTCATCAAAAAATAAAGTTTTAAGCCATCTCTTAGAGTGTGTCTGCCCGCTGGACCCTGATCACTGAAGGCTCCACTTATCAACCTGAGAAGTATGTTTTTTCTTTGACTATGGGAGGGAACCAGAGAGTAATCACACATGCATGTAAAAAAAATAAATAATTGTGCTGTTTTTACGTCCACGAAACCTGCGCAAGTGAGACAAAAAGGTCATCTAGGATACCTCTGACCTCTGACTACAGGGGAATTGGACTCCTGATGCAAATGACCTGTATTGCAAGAAAATAAATACCTCTCACAGGCTCTGAAACAGTAAAGCAGTTTAATTTTGCAGACATATTTATTCTTGAATATTGATGTGCAGTATGCTTGTGAAGAGACAAAGCAGAAAGCAGGAGGAAATGATGGGTGACCAAACCCACTCTTAGTGAATCATCCCCTTGTTTTGAAGAAGTACTGGAACAGATCTGAGCTTCCACTCATAAAACAACACATCACTGTCCATTAAAACATCACTTTGACTCATTCTTGCTGTAATAAGGCGATGTTCATGGCTGCTGATGCCACATCACTTGTAGTTCTCGTCTTGGGAGTGATGTTGTCACACAGTTTCAGTGTCTTCTGTAGTCTAATGAATATCTCCGAGCTTCTTCAGATTGATCTCAGCTGGTCCCAGGGGGGTCTCCATGGGGCAGGTTGGGAAAGAATAGACACTGGGTAGAAAAAAGAAAAAGAGAGATAATGACGAGATGAGAGGGAGAAAAGGAACGGTTTGATTGACAACTGCAGACTGCAATTAGCATGTTCTCTCACAGCATCTGTGTATAAGAGGTGTGTGTGCTCCTCTTTGGTGATGTTTGGTGTGTGCAGTGATCTGGATCCATGATCCGGCGGTTCTGATCCGACACACAGGGATGAGTAGAGCTGGGTGTGAGGCGCCACTGCCAGATGGCATCCTGTACACCCGACGCACAAATACACACACGCACACACGCGTGCACACACACATCTGACCGCACCAGCGGTCTGATGGAATGGTCTTGCTTCTGTCAACCTGCCAAACTTCACATCACACACATGCTGTGAAACCAGTGTAAAATTAATTACTCTTTGTTTGTTTGAGGGCTGTGAAATCACGGTGAATATAATGGATAGTCCTCCATCATGCTGACACGCCGTGGCCGATACATTTAAATGTAATTAAGGATGAAATATTACACCGGTACGCACTAAAAAGAGTGTTGTTGTCATGTTTCTCTGGATAGGTGCACTAAATACACCATCAAATATACATCATCTGTGTGACTTTACACTTCAATTATGAAATGTCAACCTCAACTGACAGTTTGTCTCTGCAAAACCAAATAAAACATGATTAACTCTTCAATATTTCAAGGAATGAACAATATCTATGTTCCAAATGCCAGAAGTGGATCAAACAGCCTCCCTATAATGTATATACAAATATCTCATGTGTATCTAATATGTTGATTAAATATTACATTAGTGCAAATCAAAGTTACTCAGTCAAATTATCACAAGTTAGAGCTCTGCCAAAACTTACTATTAAAGTAGCCGTGAGCTTTTTCTAGAAAAGCTAGCGTTACTGCGAGCAAAAAAAGACTCAGCTTACCATCAGCCCTTGCTCCCCACTGTTGTGATGATATATAATGTATATATGTATATAATAAATATGTGTTTGTTTTACTTTGTTTTGGGAAAACAAATTGAGAGCAGATCTTTAAACTCTACTTTTCCTTGTCTAAGACAAGATACAACACAAGGTAATGTAGTAATCAACAGTGACGTAGCCCTGTTGTTTGAAATGTGACTACATACTTTACCAGTTTGTGCGGTAGTTTAGAAGCCAGCAATATGTAGCACCACCCACAGCCCAGGGCTCTGAGACGTGACTGTAATATGTAACGTCAGTGAATCCTTGTAATTTCCTACCAGTGCTCATCTATAAACTCTAACCTCACCAAGCAGAGTCATTGATAGTCTTGCAGGTTTGAACAGCTTACTGCAGAATAACTGCTGCATGTGGGTTGGTACAAAAATGACAATCATGCCAAGAAGGATGGTAACATCACAGAGACTGCAACCATGTTTAATACAGACTATGTGTATCATCTGACACTTCTGCAGGGAAGAAGGGAAAACAAAGCAGTAGCAATCTGACTGGAGGGTAAATATGGTGTCATGCCCTTTTTTTGTTTTTTCCTTTTTTTTGGTTCTGTCTTTCTGAAGGAGAAAACATGATTGTCCTGCAAAAGAATGGGAGGGAGGCCACATGCTAAGTGTTACTTTAGTGTAACAGTGATCCATTTCCCTACATATATTCATATTATCCATGCGTGTGTGTGTTTTTCACAACCTGGATTTAATTAGGCAAATAGGTACAAGCCTCCTATTGGATAATTACTGCATGGGGGATTATCTGTCAGCTGGCAACAAGTTATTTAACCCCAGCTGATCCAACTTCTCATTACTTAAACAATAATGGAGAAAGACACATCCTGTGGTTGTGCAAAAGATGTTTGTCTGTTTAAGAAGGGTCATATTGGCAGTATCAAGGAGAAAAGAACATCTAAAGAGACTGATGCTGAAACTACTAAAATTAAGTTAAGAACTGTCCCGATGCATTATTGAGAACTGAAAGGATGGTGGGGAACCATCGTCTTTAAGGAAGAGACGTGGTTGGAAAAAAATTCCCTAAATCATTGCGACCGGTGAACACTTAAATATTTGGCCAAATCATAATAAATCAAAGAAAAAAACAACACTAGAACTCAGGAGTAAGCTTACTAGTGAAATTAAGAGCATTCCCACAATGCAAAGAGAAGAGTTGCTTATCTAAGCTTATCTATATAATGCCACAGTGAATGTGTGCTGTAATCAAAGGTGAAGGTGATCCCACAAAATATTAGAAGTATGTGACCGTTTTTGTTTTTTTTTGTTTTTTTTTGGTGGGAGCATTTTTTGTGGCCAGGCAGTGTACTTGAAAACACATTCATAGAAATCTTTAATTGTTGAAAGAGGAAGACCTGTATCCTCAATTTTCACCAGGAACAATCTTGAGAGTCACCTGAATAAAACATCACAATGAGGCTGTATTGAAAAAATGTGATGCAGCTGTGGCCACATTCACCTTACCACATTTACATTTATCAATAAATTGAAGATTCAAGGAGCGCAGGAAGCTTATCAGGTAGAAGAACAGAGATTTCATCATCAAGATGCCACTTTCTGATGTGCTGATGATCCTCCTACTGTCTGTGACTAAACATTCCAGGTAACCACAGTTGTCGCAGACAGCTCCTAAAGGATTCCTTACATTTGCACAAGACATAAAAACCATCTGATACTGTCTTCTGACAGGAATACTTCACTTAAAGTATTCACAGAACAGCCGTCTGCAGCTGGAGGCTCTCCCTCTTTAATGCTCTGTAAACATTACACACATCAAGACTTCAAGAAATTACAGCGGGGAACAGCGGCAGTAGTGGGATGCAGAATCAATTTGGGCTTCTTCAAAAGGCCCACTTGAAGCTGGTGGCGGGCGAGTCGGAGCGGAGATGCTAATCGGCAAAAGGTCCGGGTGTAATGCCTTCCCTCCCATTCAGAGCACCTGCCTCTGAAGCCGCAGTCTTAATTATCACCATAGGACATACATTACCAGACCAAACGCAAATGTCATCCAAACGACAATGGGCTTGCAGTCGCCGTTATCAGGGGGCGTTAATTGATCTTATCGTAATCACATTATCTAGTTCAAATAAGGTGCTTTAATAAGCAGCCCGGCCATTTAGAGCCTCATAAATATCCACTGAGGAGCAGAGATTCATCACTTTTTAAACGAGGATATTTGTGCTGATGGTCTGCTGCTACTTAGAATGCATGGAAGGAAATGAGTGACGGATTTCAGGGCAGACAATCCAGGGGACAGGATTTTTTTTTTTTTTTTTTCTACACCATTCATCTTTCTGATGTTAATTGTATTCACATTTGTAACCAGGGTGAGGAGTGACAATGTGGAAACATTGTTTGATATCCGTCTTTACTCAAGCAAGCTTTTAAGAAACATTCAAACATGAATTGTATAGAAGAGGATTATTGAAAATACAGGTTTTCAAGATTAAAGACAGATACCCGCCTTTAATCTTTGAATTTAGACTTTATGATCAGAATTCTGAGCTTTCAAATTGTATTTTACTCCTAAATTTTTCTGGACTTGTCTAGCGAATGTGGCTCATATTTAGTGCAATATGACAATTTCTAAAAATAAAACAAATTAAACAAATAAATAAATAAACAAATAACATACACCTGATCAAATTCTTAAGACCAGCTGAAAAAAAGCACAAATTTAAAGTTTGCACTTAGAAAAGTTCCAAGCAGAGTTTGAAATTGTAAGAAGACATGAGAGCAATTAATTAGAAACAAGAGTTAAAGGTAAATAGTCTGTTTATCAGCTGATCAAAGGTTCAAGAGCACAGGCTTTAAAAGACAATCTACACAAAAATGTGGATTCAACATCATTTCTGTCAGATTTCCACACTGTCATGACCTCCTGATGGCAAAGCCCCAAAAGCGTTGTCAAACTTTTTTCTTCAAACGGAGCGTCCAGCAAAGGCTGGCTATGTAGAGATGTCACAGGGGGCTTCCTTTATGACTGAGGGCCCTGGTCTGTGTACGAATGACTGAGTTTTCAAAAGGACAACGCTGCAGTTCACAATGGCCGCCTGACGAAGGACTTCTTCTTCTTCCAGAGGAATAATCTCACTCTTTTGGAGCATCCTGCATGTTCCCCTGATCTAAATCACAATGAAAGCATTTAGGGATGGATGGAGAGGGAAGTTTACAAAAATGGACGTCAGTTACAGGCAGCAGATGTCAAACATGAAGCATGTTTGAGAGATGAAGCTATCTTCAACCCTCTTGCCTCCAGGAAACACTTATAGAAAATGAAAAAAATATATATTTTTGAAGTGATCCACAAAAAGAGTGGAGCTTCTTATTTCTTGGGCTTTTTTTCTGACTCGAATTTTAATTCATTTTTTCTTAAACTTTTGACCAGCTGATGAAGATATTATTTACCTTTAATTGCCCCTTGAAATAAGCTGCTTACTGTTTTTTTTTTTCTTTACACCAATGGTTGCATGGTGTCAGTGTAATCAGATTATTGAAGGTGGTCAGATGATGCATGTCATTTCCCTAACACTCGACCTACTGCCCTGTCCTCTTTATGAAGGCATAAAAGACCAAACTTGGTAAATAGAGATATACTTTGAAAAATGTGCCATGGGGGCCTTAAACATTGTCCCAAGTAACAAACACATCATGAAACCATCTTTATGCTTAGTTCTGTCATTTAACTATGATGGACAGTGAGTCACTGATTTCATCTCTTGTCACAGTTGAAGTTTTAAATGCAAAAATGGAGCTATGGTGTTATAGCTTAACTTTCTCCTTCCTCCCTCCCGGGGATCTTTCAGGTAAAATAAAATACCACATTAAAGAAAACAGTTGTGGTCATAAGGATAATTTTCACCTGTAAAATCAGAACAGCCCTGAACTATAAGGCCTTTTCTTTATTTAACAACAATCATAACTTTTTTCAACACTACAGTTTCCAAATCTTTACAAAAATTCAAACAAAGTCTTCCCTACGTCCCTTCATCAACTATCTTTCCTACAAGACTAGCTTTAAGTGTGTTTTACATTAATGCTACTGTGTGAGGGGAAACTCCTGCTTCTGGTGCTGAACGGACAGCTCCACATGTTGTCAAACTTTCTGTGTTGTCATGTGAGCAGGAGCCACGATGGATTTTGACCCCATGAACAACATCATTTTGGGCCACAGGTGTTCACTTTCCTGTTCAGGGCCTGAAGAGTAACATCTCCACTTTTACACTTTTAGATCCTGGGAAAACAAAACTCACAATGTTTATAAAGACAAAAAAAAAACCCTTCTTGTTTAATATTCCAAATCTCATGTATTAAACAATATTTAAGTGTAAACCAACATGGTGGATGAACAGGAAGACACAATGGTAGTTGTTTTTGGCCTCTCACTTTCTAAAAAGAAAAAAAAGAACAAGAAATGTGGGCTGTATGCATTAGAGTGTGAGTTGTAGGTAAGTAAAAATTGTCTGGAGTATTGCAGATAGCTTTTTCCCTCTTTCATCAGTCAGCTGAGTTATCTTGCATCCTGACTGGCTTTTGTTCCAGTACATGTGCACGCTCAGTTCCTCTCAGAGCAGCACACACTACAGGATGTATGGTTGTAAATATTAAGAATATTACAGAGGTAAGGAAGTAACATAAAACCACACTGTATAAAAGGAATTCAAGTTTAGTTCAAGTTATGCAATTTTTTTGAATACGTTACACTCCATTTTCTAAGTTGAGGTTCTCATTGTATTTTTCTGTATCATATTGATTTAAATCCTGCATTTATTTCTACTTAACATTATGAGTTCAGATGTTGAAACATACTTAAATAAATTATAACTTTTGACACCATGGATACCACCAGTGGATATGAGACTCTGCAACAGTGTGAACCTCTGGAGGTGCCAGATGTCTGTGCCCTATGTGCATAATGTGGCACAGGTGTCTCTGTGCTCAATGTCTTGCAAAGTCTGTACTGGTTATCTGTGACAACGTCGAACAGTCTGTCTATATGAGCTATGTTAAATTTTTGCTGCGTCACTCCTGGACGCCATGTTCAACGTCTCAGGGTGAAAATGAGCTTTGTGTGAGTTCATGCTCATGATTTGGTAAAAATATGGATTTTTGATGATTTAATTTCATAAGTTAGATGTTTAAGTTCATGTATATTGGTTAAAAATGCATATTCATGCAAAATATATGAATGTAAATGATAAGAAAATGACATGATTGGAGAGATTTAAGTTAAAACTATTGCAACATGATTTTTGATACTGTTTAAAAGACATTTATGATGTCTTTAACGATTGTAACATGATTTTTAATACTGTTTAAGACATTTATGATGTCTGAGGTTTTAAGTCTCAGGAGACAATTCATAATTCTTTTTATTCAGTATGGGACGTTACACCTGAGTGAAAGAGAAAAGAGATATTAGATAAAATAGAAACTACCATACTGTACAGTGTTTTGAAGAGCAATTATTAATTTTATTTTCTGCAGATTGTTTTTTTAATTTGCTGAATTTCCAGTTGAGAGACTGCGTTGATCCAACCAGGGCTCTGCCTGATGCGAGGCAGGACGAGGGAGAGGTTCCAAATTCTTTATCTTCATCATCTCGTTGAGATTGTTCCTGGAGCGAGATAAGATTTGAAGCTGCGCAGAGAACGTTGAGGCGATTCACACACTTACACACACTACCCGGGTGGCACACACACACACTTACACACGAACACACTGAGCGAAAGGACAAACTTTGGTATCAAACAGCGATCAGCTGTGAAGGGACATTTTAAGTATTTTTGATTTTATTTTCATATTTGGGGAAACTGAATTCAAATTCTGTCTTGATGTTTTTTTTTTTTTGTGTCTTGTAATAAATATTTGTGTTCAACTTTTAACCAGCCATCCCGTGCTCCTTGAGTCGAGTCTGAGATATTGCTTAAAGTGTTAACACCGCCCAGCAGTAGAGTAGCAGTAAGTTACAAGTATGTTTGACTTAATCAAGTGTGCTAATTTAACTTGCTAACATCATTTCAAAGAACTTAATGCATTTGGGTGTTATTAGTTGAAACAATTTGATTAAGTTGGTCCAACTATTTCCTTTTTTCAGTGCAGGTGCTAAGGTAGAAAGAAGGGTTTTAATCAAATATTAGTTAAAATTCTCATTTATCAAACAAAGGATCTCACAAAACCAAACTAACACCAAAACCAATTAAGTAACGATCTCTAATTTGCTAAATGCCTATAACAGACAGGGTTCCAGCAACAGATCAAGCTGCTCTTGAATGAAGCTCCAGCTGACCTTTTGAAGAGCGTGTCAGCTCACTGCCATTCCTGATTGGTGACCGTCCAGATGAGCTGACTCTCCAGTCACCCAGCTCTACCTGGCGGCTTGAGGGGAATGAGCAAAACCACCTACATGCCCTCTCACACACACACACACACACACACACACACACACATACAACAACCACTGTGGCTGGGGCCCCAACATTTGCAAACTTCAGACCATCGGGCCTTCCCTACCTTCTCCAACACAGGGCCCACTTTTAAGTCTCTAATATTTTCGCAGCTCAACACTTACCCATACATACAGAGGTCTTATAGTGTTTTGTCAGAGCAAGTTTTTAAGGTCCACAGGTTGGGAATCACTGCTTTAGTGAATATGGGCCAATAACCTGGCACCTACTTGTTCTGTACAACTGAATTTTTTTTTCTATTGGTAAAAAATACTTCAAACTACATAAATAGACAATATATATGTCTTATACCTTCCCTATATGCAAAACCACTCTAACTTATCTGAACATTTAAGTTATTTGTCATTTTTCTGCTCTGAAGTGTAAAACATTATGCAGGGTGAGCCTCAATTATAAGTGGGCATTTGGGTCTAAATTCACTTTAAACAAATTTAAATATATATATATTGTTCTATTTGCCATAATTTCTTACATATTTTTCATTCAATGACACAATTATGAAGCATTTGCACTTATATTCCTATTGTTATATGCAGAAATACATGTGAACACTTCATTTCAAATGTTTTAACAAATGGCTACACATATGTCCTTAATTTTTAGCATTTTGAAAATGGCCTGTTCGAAAGTCTTATCCATTAATGAGCCGTATTCGTCTTTAGATGGTCTGTTTACCTGTATTACCTGTATTTACAAGGCCATTCTTAGTTTTCTTCCCTCTTATTTGTGTAATTTAATTTATCTGGAAGCTTCGGTCTTGTCTTAAGTCCTCAGCTCCTAAGTGAGCTGGTCTCTTCAAATGTATTTAAAGCAGAGTGGAGGAGCTGGAGGAAGCTGTATTAAGCTGTAGAAGCTTGGAATTAAGATTCTATGTGATGTGATTCAAGATATGATGATGTTTTTCTAAATCATGTGTCATTTATTTTTAACTTTGCTGGAACATTCTGCTTCTGGACACTGTTGTAAAACAGATTTTTAGTCTCAATGAAGTTTTCCTGGTTGAGTAAATATTACCCTTTAACAACCTCCTGGACCAAATGGTTTGGCACATTTTGAGTTACTACATTTCAAGAAGGGGAGTGCCTAACTTAACTCAAACTGTTTTGACCATCTCCACCACTTGATAGAACTATGCAATGGATCTTGAACTTTTTTGCTTCTTCTTAGTATTATTGCACCATCACAGTCAAGTCACTGAGATAAAAATATTGAAGGCACACAAATGTGCCTTTGTTTTGCACTTTGTTCCTTTAGTCTTTAAAAAGAATGCGCAAAAATGAATGTTTTGTACAGCAGCACTCAATCACAAGTAAACATGAATGTAATAATGAAAATTATGAGTTATTGCACTTTAGGCAAGATGAACAATTTGAAAATGCAGTTATTCTTGTTTCGTGCAATATTCCCCTTCATTGATATGACATTATAACATAACTCAATTTTTTTTGTGGAATACTTGCAGAAATAAAACAGTTCAACACCCTGGATATTTAGGAGTAATTAATTTATTTCTAAATCAGCATTTGATAGGAAATAGTAAATAGTAGTCCACAAATAGTAGGCAAGGTTTTCCTATTATTTGTGGTATTTGTATGACATTTCTCATGATAACCTCTAAGTGACACTTCAGCCATTGGATAGAGGTCAATATTTCAAAAACTAAAATGTTTCTTTAAAAAATAAACAAATAAAATAAAAGATTGTGGTCATTGCTACAAGAAATACGAACATGTTTTCCCCTTTTTTCTGAGTGGGGTGGTTAAAGGTTTAAAAACAAATATTTATTTTCACTTTATTTTCTATTTTATTTTTTTTTTTAATAATAATAATTACGATGAGTGAGAGTATAGTGGATAAACTAAAAGCATGGTTCAGACATAAATACGAAAATTCTGTTGCAGGCACATCTGAAGTGTGTGTGGCCTATAATGTAAAACAGAAGGATGCTAAATAAGCTGCTAATCCTTTTAATTGTTCTCCTGTCTATCTCCAGTTTCAGCCCACCTTTTCTGACTGAACATGCTTCTGCAGGTTTGTTCTCCATGCACCAGCGTGTTCTTTAAAACCAGCAGGTTAAAGTTTGGTGTCAGTGCCTGGAGCATCTTCGCTCATGTTTGTGTGCTGAACACACAAACGGGGTGTGTTAGCTCACACATACACACACACACACACAGGCTCACTGGAAATGATTACAATATGAGTTTGTTCTCTGCGCTCAGTATCACAGGATTTCCAATGAATTCTTCAGAGACGGTATTAAGAACACAGACTGAAGTTAATAAAAGTCTCATCAAAATAACTTCCAAAGCTTTGGCTTCTTTCACTTTCTAAATGAGATCAAAGCCAGAGTCGAAAGCATTTAAGAATTACCAAGATGTGGAAGACACAAACAACAACAATAGAAGGAGAGAGAGTGTAATGAATGGCCGGGCAACAAACAAATAAATAATAAGAGAAGGAAAAATACAGCAAAGAGGAGGGATAGAACAATCCACCAGGGACACTTTTCCTTTATTGTCTCTCTTCTTCTTTCATCTTGTGTATTTTTGTTTGTTTTGTTTATTTCTCCATTTGAGAGATTTGGTTTCTCATGTGCTGTACAAAGGGGCGGGATGGGGGGGCAGCCTTCCAGGGGGTCGACTTATTACTGTGTGTGTGAGTGTGTGCGTGTCCTTGTTTGTGTAATAATATTCCCAAATCTCCATAGAGGAAATAGGCTGAGCTATAATTGGCTTGACAATGTGAGTAATACTTGATTATTCTTTTTTATTATTCTTATATCGTCAGAATCTACACAGGTCTGCTCCTCTTCCAACAGTTGCCCGTACATCACACGCGCATGAATAGATTTTTTTCCCCGTCCTGCAGTGTTATTGACTGTATGGCGGAACTCTAACTGGTATGTACTTGCTCTTTCTGAAAGGTTCCTTCCAGCCGACAAATCTGTGTTTTTTTTCTTTTGGCACTCAAGTCTTTGCTTGTACTTTTGAACCTTCACTATTATGGCTTCTAGTTGCAGATCAAAGGTAGCATTACATCTCTTTTCATATGTAGGAGCTGTTATTCAGAAACTGCCTCAGCACCTTTCCTCTCCACAGCGAGGCGTCCACCGCACTGAAGCCTTTTTAGAGAGGTTGGCCGTACGCGAAAGAGAGAGAGAGAGAGAGAGAGAGAGAGGCAGGGTCGGCACATGAGGACGGAAATAGAGGAAGAGGGAGAGAAAAGTCGGCGAAGAAATCAATGTCAAGCTCAGTCTTCCTTTTCACCTTGCAGTTGGAGAAAGGAGGGGAGGGGGGAGGCGGTTGATAGGAGGGGAGGGTGAGGATCGGTGGCACTGGAGGACTTCTTGGGTCAATAAAGAATCAATAGGAGTGGGTGAAACTACACGCTGAGGATAAAAGACTGTGGAGTAGGCCTTGGCTGCAGCGTATTGTAGAGGAGGCTCTGGCGCTGGCAGAAAAGGAAACATGTCCACGGGTTACTCTGCAACACTTCACGGCCAAAGCTTCCAGCGCTTAATTGCACTAAGCTGCTTTCTAACCCGGCAACAGAGCGATGTGAGACGCCGAGCTGTTTGTCCACCTATTAATCAAAAATGCTAATGACATCCTGCTAAATGCGAAGGCACGCTCACACCAGGTTGGTTTCACTCAAGGCTGTGACCTCCGAGTAAACTGTACTCTCCTCCTCGTCTGCTCCAACCTCCTCAAATGTTTTTTTTTTTTTTTTTTTTTTTTTTTTTTTTAAGCGTAAAAACCTCATCATGCTAATTCTTTGCCATGCTTGAATAAAATAATTCAGTCATGGAGCTAACAAATCTTAGCTCCCTTTCTTTTTGACTGAAAGGGAAAAGAAAATTCGAGGCGAGCGCATCAGTCATTCTTCATTAAAAACTGCATCCGATGTGTTGTGACATCCTTGACATGTGGAAAATAACGAGGTGATGAAAGAATGGTAGAAAAGAGCCTTTGATGTGTGACGTTCCTGCGTAGAAAGCTTCTCTTTTCCCAGCGAGGAATAAAGCTGCCAATTAAGCAAATAAAGATATCAATTAAGTGGCATAATTGAGATTGTGTAGATATATGAAAATGAATTTCCCAAAGGTGTCTTGGGTAATGAGTTCCACGGAGGTATTAAAGGTAGGCTGGTGTCATAGCCCCCTATCATAAAGCTACTATAACACACACATACACACACACACGCAAGGTCATATTCTTCATCCTTCCCCCTGCTTGTTTATTCTGCAGCTGCCTGTCATTTTCAATGTTTAATATGTGCCAGTATGCAAAGAGCACATTTGATCACAAGTTGAACAAAGAAACTTCTGAGCAGCATGAGAAGAAGCAATAATAACAATAATGATGAGTTAGAGGCTCTCTATAAATATTCACGCAGCAGAGAGTCAGAGAGTTAACATTCAAAGGTTGAACCACGTGTCTCATAATTAGCAGAATCTGTAATACGGTTAAAACCAGACAACTGATAGGGGAAAATAACACGTCCACCCGCTTTGCCCGAGCCGCCACGTTCGGCATGTGGAGCTTCAATCCCTGCAGCACACCTGTGCTTGTGACTCTCGGCCTCTTGGAGGTCAGAGGTCACTTGAGCTGGAGTGGGCGTCAGAGCAAAGCAGGGGTATCTTTGTACGGGAGTGCCTCCAGCATTATGGCCGACAGAGTCTGCGAGGGCACAGTAACATATCAATTATAAATATAGGCCTGGTCTTTGTTAATGATGCCCTCACATAGATTTCTCTTCAGAGCAATTAATGCTGCTTTGTGTGCTGGGGGATGCCCCCCATATGTACAATGTCAGAGCTCCCACTCCCACACATGTATGCAGAGAGAGTCCACACACGCAAACATATACAAACATACACACACATGTAAGATACAAATAGCTTTGTTTCTTACCATGATTATGTGTCTTAAAGCGAGCTTTCTCTTCAGCTATACCATGGGTCGGGACCTGAAATGGCTAAGGAGCCTGTTCTGAGTCCCAGCGTGCCAGGAATACTGGTTTGTACAGTAAGTACACGCAGTCATTAGACCAGGTCTGGATTTTCTAAATTTGGTTCCTGGGCTGAAGGAGTTTAACAACCCCTGCACCATTATGCTGGAGGAGAATGGATAATGAGGACAAGGTTGAGAGATGGAGCGCAGGAAAAGAAGAAAAAAAATACACAAAAGACAGGGCTATGTAAGCTTGGAAATCTGGTGAATTGCATCCACACCCCCCACCCACCCAACACAACAAGCACAAAAGATGCACAGCTCTCCATCTCTCTGAGGACAGACTCAATGTTCTGCATATTGAATGAAACAAGACCAGTTGGAGATCTATTTTCAGTGCAAAACACACGTTTTTCTTGCTTTTTTTCCGTGAACACA
>RPOG01006207.1:1034-25693 GCA_008086565.1 Thalassoma bifasciatum | reverse complement strand
GCAGCATCAATCTGCAGCAGGGCCGCTCTGTGCTGTCTGTCAGTCTGTCAGTCTGCTGCTGGAATCCACTGCACAGGTGTGAACATCAGCAGTAACAGACTGAGCCCAAGGAGAGTTACGTCACCGACACGCTAACTAATGCGCCACACAGCACTCATCAGCTGACGGAGGTGGAATCAAGAGGAGAAACACTGATACAGCAGGAGTGAACAAACAGAGCCTCAATAGCACCTCCTACTGGCTGACACACTAAGATAAGAAAAGGTAAAAAATGGAGGCCTGCTGTTAAACTCTCCGTCTCTGACCTTTAAAACTCATGTCAGGAGGTTTTAGCTGGCTTCAAAATCCAAATGTTCTGTTTTTTTATTTTTTTATTTTTTTATCAGAACCAGGTTGATCAGACTGAATGATAAAACACGAGAAAAGAGCGAGTTAAATGCTGACCAGTTTGACTAATGCACAGCAAAAATCACAGAGTATATTGTACATTTAACACCCATTTCAGTGCATATATAAGTCAGAGGGTGCAAGATCACTGAACACTGTCAAAAGACAGCAGCATCACTAAGACTTGGTTCAGACCTGATCCAACTCTATCCATTAGCTTTATTATAGCAGCGTAGAAATAAGTCTGTTTGTCTGTAGTTCAAGTAGGTAGGTGTTCAATTAATAGGGCGCCTCTGTGGGCCAATCGTGGCGAAGGGGAGAAAACTTAAGTAGTGGCCCTACCCCTGCTTCTTCCTCTCTGCTTTCGCTGGCTTCCATTGTGCTGCGTCAGGGCCACCGCGTGCTCCGGTTTTGTGCGTCTTTGCTCCGGTTTGTGGTGATGAGTTTCCTCTCTGTCTCTCTTTCTCTGCGCTAAACAGTGCATGCTCAGTCAGCTCACGCTAGTGTGATCGCAGGTGGACACCTGTTGCTGCTGGCTCCCTCTCTCCCTCTCTCGTCTTGTGCGTGTGTGTGTGTGTGTGTGTGCGCGCTCATGGCTTCTATTGTGGAGGTAGCTGAAGTTTATAACATAGGTCGTAACTGCAACATTGTCGGCTTTCAACTGTGCTAACACTAATGTCTGCTCAGGTGAAGCAGAGAAAGTGTGACTTCACTGCCAGTCCTCTCCCCCTTTTGGTGTGCTCTGTGTCCCAGGGATTTGGTTTGTTCACCGCCCTGTGTGTGCGTCACGTGTGCCTGGGTGCTTTTTGATTTTCTTTGGTGGATTCCTTCCCTTTCACCAGCCCTATCCACTGGTAAGCCTCAGCACTTGAATTGGTTCTTTTTTTTTTTTTTTTGTTCCTTCCTGTTTTGTTGCTTTTGTGTGAATAGTGTGTTTTAATGAGAGCTTTTAAAAATTATTTTTATTACATTCAGAACCACGTCTCGAGCCTTAATGGTATAATGGACCTGTGTGTTTCCTCTTTTCCTTTGTGTGGTGCAAATTAATTCTCTGGGTGAAATTCCCAGGGTGGCGTTGCCTGGCATATTTGACAATTTGTGTTTGTAAGCAATCACTAGACTGCTAAAAACCTAAAATTTGGGTTGACCACTTAGCCCTCGCCACATTATGAAAAGGAAAGTTTGAAGTCTACTCTTAAAGAAAAGACATGTCTGCTACCTGGTCCTGGGCCAGTAGATGATTCCAAAAAAGAGGAGCCTGATAACTGAAGGCTCGACCTCCCATACTACTTTTGAAAACTGTAGGTACGGCAAGCTGGGGCTGCATGCTGGGGGCACATTGATCTAGACGGATAATACAGCACAATGAGCTCTTCAAAATAAGATGGTTCGGTACTGAAAGGAGTTTTGTGAGCCAGAAGAAAAGATTTAAACTCTGCTCTAGATTTAATAGGTTGGGGCGATGTGCCCCCCCTGGTCCAACTCAGCACCTGAACTACAGGGCTCTGAACCAGCTCAAGAGTCCTGATAGACTTGTTAAGACAGACAGATAAAAGATAATTACAGTCATCCAAACTGGAGGAAATGATTGAAAAGGTTTAGTTTCTCGGAATCGCTCTGAGACATAATGTGTTTCATGTTTTATTTTATTTATGTATTTATTTATTTTGATATTGCGAAGGATGAGTGAGTCCGTCCTTGAGATTTGTTGGATGTGGAAATTAAAAGACTAATCTTAATCAAACAGAACTCTTGGATTCCCAACCCAGAAAGTTTGTTTATTGATGTGGGGCGCCTTTCTGAAGGGGATAATGCCATGTCTACTAATCTTCAGTCTAATTAGTCCAGCTAAAATAAAAGATTATTTGTTTTTTTTTCTTTGAAGAACTGAAACTAAAGGAGCAAAGATCTCCCCACTGTGTTGATAAATGTTGATCTGATCTGAGCTGACTCTGAGCTGTGAATGAAACACATTTTATTTGTCGATGCTGTTTTTGGAGAACAAACCGAACACAAGCTGTTGGAGGAGAAAATGAAAATTCAGCTCACGCTCTTGCACCATGACATTCAGGTCCTGCAGAGTTTTCAGGTGTGAAGTATGAATGAGAAACAGAGCCCTGTCGTTTATCCTTCGACAGCCTCTCCTCGAAAGCGATGACGTCTGCGACAGCGATGAGAAATATAGGAGTGCGACTGAAGAATGAACTGTGAGTGCTTCAGACCGCCGCGCGTCAAACACTCCACGTATAAAGTGGAGTAAGTCAGAGGAGTCAGATTTCAGCTGCTCTCAGGAACTTTCTGCTGATCTGAGGAGCAGCACAGAAACCCTGGATCTCATTATTTCTCACTGATCCGAATTCTATTTGAAGAAGTTGTTCTTATTAAATCTTTTCTCTAATCTCAGTAAATCTAAATTAATCCTGTTATGGAAAGTTCTGACTGTGAAGACAGTGTGTGAAAGATGGAGTGTGGTGGCTGTCAGCACTTATTTTCAAAGCTCAAACTTATTATTTCATTAATGAAGCCAAATCCAGCAGATAACGTCTGAATTGATGTAAATTAGTGCATTATGCAGATCCCATGTTGGATTTTTAGTGACAGTGGCACAAACAGATACAGTAAAATTCACTTCCACAGGCTTAGTGTGCAAAAAGACACAGATAGTATCTTTTTAATAATTTGGTCTTTTTTTGCTTCATGTCTGTAATGTTTCATTTTGAGCTTGTTCAGCTACATTTTAGTACTGCCATAGACTTAAGGCCCATTTTTGCTCATGCAAATGCGGATACAGATGGAGCCTTCTGTCCTTACATTTCACATTCACAGGAATTTTCACAGGAATTTCCGTACTTTCTTCTTCTACAGAACAAAATACAATTTTTTGTTGATATTGTTAACATCCAGTCTATGCCAAAGACGACTGGACTACGCCATGGAGCATAGACAAACAATCCATATTAGGGCAAAAACAGCCTGTGTCACCTATTTAATACATCCATTTACAGCAGGGTCTCATGTCCACTGTGCGCCCTCCCCACTCATGGTTACATGGTAAAATGTAATTTTTAGTTAATAATAACATTTTTACCGTAAATTGGGAATTTTTTCATAAAGTTGTTTACAATTTTACTCTATATTCTGAAATATTTCCCAGGCAACCACAACTGTTAGTTTTTTATCATGAAAACAACAGGATTTTTTTTACAATGTAGAAAACATGACTTGTAGTAACAAATGATATGTACCAATAACTAGTGTAATTTATATGAATGATTTTGAGTAAAGATCACTAATATGAACTTATTATGACTACTGCATAAAATTAAGGTTCTATGTTTTAACAAGTTAACTTCTTTATTATCAGCTTGTGTAAAAACTAAAGTAGTGTAAGGCAACGGGTTTCCATGCAATTTTCTAGTAAAGTCAACTAATTTGGGTTAAGAGTGCACTGTTTTATAAAGTATTTTGAATTAATAAAGCAATTTTTCAATCTGTGTTTACCAACATGTTTTTATCTGGAGTTAATAGCTGGGTATTAAGTGGGAGGTTTGTCTACTCTGAGAGGGTTGTATTACCCATAACTTCCTGTTTACCGTTCATCACTTAACAGATGTCACCTACAGTCCAGCCTCCATGTAGCTGTATTTACCTGTTTGTTTCTCTTTTGACTTCAGTTTGTTCAGATTATTAACATTAAGCTCAGCTCATTTCTCCTTCAGTCCTTCACACAGAAGACTTCAAAGCCCCCCCATGTCTTTGGCCCTTGAGCGGCAGCCCCTCTGTGGATCAGGGTTTCTGCAGCAGCAGTCATCTCTGCAGGCTGTGAATTAATTTCTGTAGAGTTAAACACAGGTTAAAGTCTGTGTCGACATGGAAATGGCCCCGCTTCATTGATAAAAGAGACAGAGAGAGGACTGCATGGATCCTCTGAATTCATTACTTCCTAAAATGTTCTGCATAAATGCATGAAGGAGCATCATCTGTATTCATCACAGAGCCACTCTATTTGGCCAGCCGACAACACTACATTTATATCTTTTCCCTGAAGTATTTTAATCCATTTGAGTAGTAATCAATATGGATTATTAGAATGAATTGTGTTTTCATGGAAATCAGCAGCTGTGTACACTTACACTCTGTCTGCTTCAAATGTTTTCTCATCCAGCTCTTTTCGTCCTCATCCATCACAGCCCTCATTTCTAGGTCAAGTCCAAGTCACCGAAGAAGAATCTGAGTGGAGTCCTCGTCATTTTTCATTTTGTAAATAAATGCTGTTTCACTCATCATGGAAACTTTCAACGACTGTGCAGGTTTTGGGGTTTTTTTTAGAGGTGAAGTGATACATAAGATCCTGATGTATTCAAGTAAATAATACATTTTTCACTAACATGGATTCTGTCATTATGAATAGCTTTCGTCATACTTATTTACATCTCAGTGATTTTTATTTTTTGGGGGTGGTTTGAGAGTATATTGAATTGTGTTATCATCACAATTGGGCTCCGTTCATTCAGAAGAGTCAGCATCCATTTAACTCTGAATTATAACTTTGATGTTATAAATGCTGAATTATAAATGTCTTATTGTCTTCTGGTGGGTTGTCAGAAATGATACTCCACAGTGGACTCAAGGTCAACTAAATTCTGGTATAATCACAATTTTTTAGAGCAACTGGTGTTTTGGAATAAAGAGTGACTATGCAAACTGGAGACCTTCAGCTGAAAGTATCAGTGGTTGTGGAATGGTGGTCTACAGTAAACAGGGTCACACTTTACACTGAAACACCTGCAACATTTTTGGCTGTGAGTTATAAAATATGTTGTGTATCAACCTCAGTTAACTAGGTTTGACTGTAAATAAATATTAACTGAATCCAGTTTCTACTTTACGAGGGCTATTAAATAAAAAAGTTGGTTTGAAGCTGAGGTTATGACCCCATACAACACTTAGGACTCAATATGGAGAGTGAATAATAAGAGGAAGTATAAATGATGATTAAGGGTTCAGATTAACATTAATTATTCAGATATATTTGATGCAGTTCTCTGTCTGGATGTAGTTTTTTGGATCCCGTGTTTTGACCCAGGTCTCAGACTGAACTGAATTTGATGGTCTGTTGATGATGTGGTCATCAATATTGAGTGACATTTGTGTTTAAACCCCTCTCTGGTGAAGATGCCAGTTTGAGGAGGCAACAGCTTCACTAGCAAACAGAGGTAGAACTAGAGGGATGGCTGGGGGAACAATAGCCACCTCATGTGCCATCCCAGGTGTTTTACAGTGCATGCATGAGATGCGTGCAGTTTCTCATCTCTTCATGTGCGCATCTCACGCACTTTACTCACTACTCCCCCCTGATATTCTGTGAGTGTTGCCACCCAATCATTTCACTCAGCAGAGCACTGCTCACTGCATGATGGCAGAGAGGAGCACTGTTTGATGTTGTTATACAACTGAATACCTAAGTACAGATAATTATGATGTTTCCAGAAAACAAATAAGGCTCTGAAGTAACACCACAAACTTATACAAACACGACAGACCATAAAGAGAACTCAGAGCTCCAAAGTAAATAGAGAGAGGAGGAGAATCCCCAAACTACAGCCAGATTCAGGCTTAGACACAGAGTCACCACCAGAGTCTTTTTATCACTTTCTGGGTAGCTGACTTCTAGAAATGAAATAAGATCAAGGCATCTCCAGCATTAGTGTCATTTTTCAAAGTGTAATTTGTCTTCAAAGATGTAACTTTAGAAAGCCGATTAAATATATACTATTAAGGCTGAATTATTTTACTGGGCCAGAAAATATATAACTACATAAAGATGAAACTGTTAAGAACATTTGTTTTCTTTTTTGAAAATTTGATGGTAAGTTATCTGTTTGTTTATTATTATTGTTATTTGTTGGCACAGACAGCATTAAACATTTTGTTCATTTTTCACTAATACAGTCGACAGTGTATTGCACTCATTAGTCCCTTTTACACTTGAGTTTTACTTGCTGAAAGTCTACTTTCCAATCCATACTGCTCATGTAAAGAAGGAGACCCATGTCTTTCTGATGACTACAGTTATCAGAACAGAGCGAACAAGCAAGGGACACAAAAAAAGCATTGCTCGCCTCTTGTATGAAAGGTTAACTTTGGTCTTTGGTGTTTAAACTCAAAAGAGAAAAGGCAGGGAAAGTTGAAAAGTGTTAGACCAAGAAGTTGGGTGACATTCTTTCACCTAAAAGTTGCAAAAGGACAAAAGCCAGCAGGAAGTTTCTGACGGAGCACTCACAAAACTTTACAGGACAATAAAACACCTTTTCAATTACCAAAAAGTCCCAAGCTCAGCAGCTTTTTCTGCTCAGGCTGCATCTCAAAACCAATAATGTGATTGTCCTGATGTGTGTGTTAGGTGTCAGCACACACACACACTCATATTATTATCGGGCATTATCCACGTTTAGTGAGGAGCTGGTTTGAGGATCTGACCCCCCATATTAAATTCTGAAAGTATCTGAAAACTGTTCTCATGCTCCCCTGATGAATGAATGCTCAAAGAGATGCATCTATACTGACCAGGCATATTACAGGTTTATAGTCTACACTAACAGGGCTTTAAAGAGGTAATCTGACAAGATTACTGACTGACTAATTTAGCTTTGAAGCCTTTAAGGTCCACTGAGCCCCATTTCAAAATTAAGCACTTTCTTTCTTAGCACAGTCTTTACCTTAACATTTCTGTTGCTCTGTTGAAGCAGCGCTGACCTGAGTGACAATCATGAGTCCTGTTTATTAAACAGGATTCTCACAGGGTTCCTAATTTTCAAAAGACCTTCATCTCATGCTCAGAATTTCAATATAATAAAAGCAAAGCTTGCAAATAATGAAGGGCAGGTAACACAGTTTTGGCAATTTTTCTCTATCTTTATAACTGGGATTTTCACATGGGTTTGTATAAATTACTTTTTTTAAGCACTCTGCTTGTTCAAACTTCATAAACGTGCAAACACATGAATGAAATGTGTGCATGTGTGTCCCTGGCACCAGTATTCAGGGCTGGATATTCAGTGGGATGATGACATTTTTTTCAGCGTTGTCACATTATAATCTAAGCAGCCTCTTGTACTGACCGACCCTCAGCTTGTCCTGAAACATTTTAATAACAGTCCTTGTCCTTCAAGCTTTAATAGATTCTCTTCTTTTATTCATCCCTGTCTGAGCTGAACTTCCAGTCCTGCAGCCTTTTTCAGTGGTTCTCTGTAAACCACATGGACGTTAACAGTCCAGACCTGCAGACCTCGTCCCTCCAGCTGTGAAGATAAAGAGGCAATCACAGGCAACAAAGAGGAGGAAGCTCCGTAATGCAGAGCGAACGTGAGGCTACCAAGCGTAACCTCCAAAACATCGAAACATTGTCTGTTGTTGCTGCTTTTTTGTTCAATCCCTCAAAATTCACCGGCCTCCTGCTGAGATTCTCTTTGTTTGTTTTATCACAAAGCTGGATAACTTAAAGACTACAGAGCTGTGAATACACATGACAGAGGACAAACCTTAACTCCACGGCTTTCTGACGCTTCTGTCGCTGCACCCACAACAGACACACGTTCGTTTTTACAAAGTCAATGCACAGTTAGAGTCAGATCAGTGTGTGTTCATACACAACAAAACAGGAGTTGTAAAGAGAGGGAAACCAGAAATGAGCTTTTTAAACCAAGAATGGCCAAACGTCCTCTTTCATGTCTTCATTTTTGGTTGTGAAATTATGTCTGGGGGCATTTTGTAAAATTCCCCTAAATGTCCTGGTTTTTCTCAGCTTGTTCTACAGTCCATTGTTATTTTGATTAAGTGCTGCACTGGGCTACTGGCATTATTCTGATGCAACAACCTGTCAGGATGTTGAGCAGGAAAACATGCTCCAACTGCTTCTGCTGCGCTCTTGGACAGAATGTGCTGAAGTGGAAATGCACTTCACAGATGAACTGCAGATATATGGTAGTACCCCTCTTTTTGTCATAGTTATAATTAGTGGGAGACACCGTGAACCATCTGCAAAGCTGGCACTTTTGTGTAAGGAGAAAATCTTTTTATTGTATCTTATCTTATTTAAATACACCTTGAACTAAGGTTTTGAGGCATTGCTTACATTTTTGCACGAGTAGAATTTATATGTTTTGTAAGTTTCTAAGTCAAAGAAAAATATTTTTCTTGTACTAAAGCATATGGTGAGGAATTATTGTGGAAGCCCATTTCCACCAGTTACAAAATTAAAAGAATTCCTTGTTGAGATTTTTTTTTTGGTCCACATGTAGTTAAAATTCTGAAATTCAGTCAAAAGTTTTAGATGATACAGTCAAAATTTGAGATAAAAAGTCAATTCATTATTATTTTTTCCAATGAAGTTGACTTTTAATCTCAAAATAACAACTTCTATGGATAAAAAAAATCTCAAAAAAAGCCCATTTTTCATTGGTATATATTTTTAACTGGCAGAAAAGAGCTTTTTTAGATTATTTATGTTTACATTATGAAACATTTTCACTTCAAACAGAAAAGAAGTGTGTAGATACAAGTATGGCTTATGAACCTACTCTGCATTCTTTGAGTAACTTTGGGTTTTATTTTATTATTATTATTTTTGCACATCCTCCAGGAGGCTGGGTAGGGGATCTTTTTTTTTTTTTTTTTTTTTTTTTTTTGGGGGGTGGTGTGGGGTGTGTAGAACAAGGTCACCCATTTAAACCTAAATCATTTTATAAATAGGGCTCTACACATGTTCACTGTTGCTATCAATATTTGCTTTTTGATTGTTTGTGTGTGTGTCTGTGTGTCTGTGTGTGTCTGTGGTCTCAAGTGTTTCTAAAGTTGACACTTATAGAACTGCAGTTTCAATTATGTCACCATAAAAGTCCTGAAATACCATGTTGAAATTAGCTGAAACATGCCAGCTACAGTTCACATTTTCTTCCATCATTTCTGAACATCAGCACATCCTGTTAACTGTTGAGCAGCTGAAGGTCAATAGTCCTTGTAAACTGTTGCAGCAAAGAGCTGTTTCTATCCGTCACTTTCATTTCTGAGTCATATCAATGATCCAGTGTGGTGTAAATACATTGCTTACTTCAGTGTCATGTATGACACATATCATAGTTTCTCCACTTGCCAACTGGAGGATGTAATTCACCTCTACTCTGTCTGGCTCAAGCAGCCAATCAGGGATCAGCTGTTTTCACGGTCACCTGTCTCTAATAACCCCTGACCTCAGCTCTATGTGTTTATTGATCAGATGAAGGATGTCAAGGCTGCATTGACTCTGATAAGCCCTGGCTGACTCATAAACACTTCTCCAATCATGCAGAGATAAAGCCGTAGAGGGCAGTAACACAGCCGTCACTGTTAAAACGTCACGCGTCTCTTTTCCATCTGCTTCGATAAGAGAGCTGCGATTGGCGGGAAAGTTATGAGCAATTCCAGTCTGTCATATCAAACCTTTTAGCGTCTGATTTATTAGTGTTTTCACACAGGTGGAGGAGATCAGATGACAGTCGGGACTGAGCTACAAACACAAAGGAAGCCTCTGGTTATATAATGCATTAATGAGTAGAGGAAGTGGAAAAACTATTTTATTCACAGCCTGCTGGAACAGATTGTGCAGCCACACTGAGATGATTTACTGTTAATGACAGAAGAAGCCACAAAATCTTTTTAAGTGGATGGTTTTCCAAAACAATCACCTACAGGTCTTAGTATTTGGCTCTTATCAGCAGCTGTCTATTTATACGTGAAGTAAATGAAAGAATAAATAACAGAAAATAATACTGACTATTGGATAGAGAGGGTTTAAAATTTTAATATTGTTGTTAAAGTCTTTGTGAGGACTTCATGAGCGATGTTAAAACAGTCTCATTTATTTATATCTGCTTGTTTATCATCCATAATTTGATCATTTTAAAGGAGATCATTGGCATCAAAGCTGGTTATTTCTAAACACTTTTCCTCAGTATCTGTGGTTGGGTCAGATTTTCCCATCAGAACATTATTCAGTTTAGAGCACGTAGTACAGTCCTGTGTTTCCAACCTTTCAGAATGGAAAGTTGATATTGGCTGTCCAAGAAGTTACTAAATTGCAATTAACTTGCATAACTGATCATAGACATGAAATTATCATGGACATTGTAGGAGAGAGGAATTACACTGTGGGAGTGATAGAGAGTGAGAAAAATAACACCTCTGTTTGAATGACAAATGAACTTTCTCCTTTCTTCTTCTTTCTTTGTCAGAAAAAAAAACAAAACCTCCCCCTTTATTCAGGCTTAAAGTTTAAAAACATTCCAGCTCCCCTCCGCCATGGTGGTAGTGGGCGGGTCGATCCAATTAACAGCAAATTAGATTAAATTGCGATATGTCCTGTTGCAATAGTCTAATTGCAGGCAGTGCAATATTTCTATAACTGGAAATGTGTCAACATATCAACTACATTTTTTGGCAGTTGATGTTTTCTGTTCTACACCAGTGTTACTCAACCCTGCTCAACCAATGAGACAGCAGTTAAAAACTACCTTTACAAAAGAAACAATCTAAGATAGGTGGAAAAAATTGCAAAAAAAACAAAAATTGACAAGAAAATTGGAAGAAAATCTGGGAAATATTCAGAGTTTCAAAAATTGGGCCAAAGGAGCAAAAAAGGGTGAAAGTGACTAAATGACCAAAAAAAAAAATAAATAAAAATTGAAAAACACAGAATGTCAATAAATTTTGAAGGAAACTTGGAAATAAGTCAGAAAGTTGCAAAAATGGTGAAAAGAAATTGCCAAAGAAACAGTAAAGAGATGTTAAATGACCAAAGTCAACAAAAAAAGACAAGAGAAAAACTATTTGGATAATAGTTTTATGGTAGAAACGGTCAAAAAAAGGGGGATTCAACCTGGAAAATAAGTAAAAAAGAAGTGAAAAGTCACCAAAATGGACTTAAAAACAGTACCAAGTTGTGATAGTGGGTTGCTGTTTTTGCCATAATTAATGCCACTATTCATTTCCTACGACGTATTTGTTGAAAAATTAATTAGATGGGGAACCTAGAATATTCTCATTAAAACAATTGCAATTTCAATATCTGAAACAATAATTGCAAGCAGATTAATTTTGCAAAACGTTCAGCCCCAAAATTACAATGGTACAAACAAAAGTCAAACGCAGAATTATATAACAAAGTCATAGTGGCTATACAAACCATTTAACAACATTTTTGGCCTTGGTTATAAAGTTTAATCACATCCAGAAAATGTGCTACACATTTTTTAAATTCTGTCCATGAAGAAGGTCAAGGCTTTCTAAAAACAAAGTCTATCACCATAAACTGATTCAGCCTTGATAAGCTGCTCAGATTTATATGTTGTGCGTCTTAATGAATAGAAATTGATTTGTAGATGACAGCTCTCTATATCATCTCTTTGTACTCTGGAGTCCCAATTACATCTCTGTGTCTTCAGCTTTTATTTGAAACACGCTTGTCCTTCACTTGATCTTCTTTTCTTTCTGTGCAGATGATTATCACAACCTCCTGTTCATTCAGAGCGCTCACAAAAGATGATCTCCTTAACCTTCCCACATCATGTCCAAGTCCAACAATCAAAAGTCAGGTTGTTGGTGTTTGCAGGGGTCTCTGTGTGCTGCTTCTCAATGAGGGTCAGAGAATCACACCCCATAAAGCTTTGCAGCACCCTCTCTCTCATCAACACGCCTCCCATGTCCCAAATGACTGTCTTAAATTCTCTGCTGTATTATTAGAGTCAACCAGTCACGTAATAGCAGGCTTTTGTGTATTCATGAAAAACTGTTCATGTCTGTGTGGAGCTCAGGAACAGGAGGAACACACAACGCTGTGATGACAACCACACCTGCAGGACCAGGCTGCTTGATGGAGACAGCCAATCAGTATTTAGATTTCTGGACTCATCAGATGCCTCAGAAATGACTGATCCAAACACCAAACAAAGATTTTAAAAGTAGTTTCTTCTCTTCTTGTGGAAAAACCTGGCAAAGCTCGACTCCTGTTGCTGCAAACCCACGTGTTGTTATTTCTGAATTGTAAGAACCAAAAACAAAAGCTGATTTTCTTTTAATTTGCTTGAGTATTAGATTTTCCAAAAGAAACTCAGACTGAGATCTCTTTCTAATTTAACATTTATTATGAAACTGAGACTCGTCGACTACAGATGAGCTGGTGCTGTCATGTAGAATGTAAAGAAAAGAAGGTCTGGACTGGAAGCTATTTACCCACCTGTACCAGTATCTTTTTTTTTTAGAAGTATGAACTGATGATAAGAAACATTTCATCCAATCACCTCATAAACTATAACATGTCTTTTTGATGGGAGACTAAGTAAACAGAGTGATGTCCTGTTCGATGATCAAACCAGTGAGCTGCAGCTTTGACAAAGTGCTGATATTTAATCGAGCTGCCAATTTCATGGACTCTCAAAAAAAAAAATAATAATAATAATAATAAAATCCAATGATTAAAATCCAACCACCTGACAGTGTTCCTGTCCTTTACTCCTTTGCAAATAAGAAACAAAAAATGAATGGAGATCCAGCCTGGTCTTTTGTAGACTGACATACTATGGTAAGAGGAGACCCGATTTTTCACACTCTGATTGGGTTTGAACCTCTATGATGCCCCCCCCATTATTTTCTTCCCTCTGGTCTCTGCTTGGAGCCACCAAAGTTGCCGCTCATTGCAGCCAGTAACTGGGTTTCCAATACAGTTTTTTCAAAATAAAAGCGATATTCCTAAAATTTCGACAAAGTATATTTGTGCTTTGAAGGTGTTTCCATTGAAGGTTGTTCTAGGCAGGAGCGCCGTAACTCTCGTCAAATATCATCCCGCGAGATTTCAGACCCACGAGATTGTCAAACCCTTTCTCCCTCATTTCAGTTTCTATCTCCCTATAACACTCTGCATTCCTCTGTTTTTTGCTGTCTGGTATGGCCGTTATGTTTTTCTGGAAAATAATTGCGAGAAAAGTCTCCGTCTCCTCCTCTGTCCAAACATAGCGTGCCATTACTCACAGAGAAGTGATCATGTGACCAGGTACAGCTAGTCCTGTGACGCATAATTGTGGGAAAAGTATTTCCATTGCGCTTTTGCGATACATTTGAATGTCGAAACGTCTGAAAAACCACTTCATTAAAGCTTAAAAACTTTTTCGCGACGTTTTAGTGCTTTTTTTCGAAATTCAGGTATTTCCATTACCAGGTTTTTATTGCACTATTTAAATTTTGCGCCATTCCAAGGGTAAAGGAAACGCACCTACTCTCTCTTCCTCATCTTCATTTTATACAGCTTTCTTTTCTTTTTAGTCATCTTTGCATTTGGAGCTTATAAGGACATTTCATGGTTCAGTTGTCAGCTGTGGACACCGAACTGGTTACATCTGCAGTGGTGTGTATATTACTTTGGTTCCTGTGTGTGTCCAGAGATCCTACATGTAACCATGCATGCGCTGTTTACACACAAGATCAGCCTGTAGCATGTCAGTGCTAACTGGTGCTAGGCCAGATGTTCCCCACAAGCTAAGGAAAAAGGGAAGGTGACGTGCTGGTGCTGCAGTGTGACATAAGGGGAGACAACATCAACCTATCCTTACATTTGTGGTTATGGGAAATGTAAGATCAAACTACTATTAGATGGAGGAGAGAATGCCGACAGAGTAGCGTCACTCTGTTCACAGAGACATGACAAAGAGAGGGGACAGGACGGACTGGCATAGAAGGCCAGCTGAGTCTTTTCCCCAAATATGTTTGCTCTTCTCTTGCTGGTCCATGAGTGCAAGTGGTGTTCACTTTATAACATCTCGATATCACACACAGTATTTGCATTTTGCTCTGGTCTCCTCTTTGTTATCAGGTTTTCTTGTCTTTATTTTTCTTTCTCTAGTTGGACTCCACAGTCCTCAAGAGCAATAAATTCAAGGATTTTGTCAGTCACAGTTTTCAAAGCCTCTTGTATAACTATAAATAATAACTTTAATTATGTGGCACCTTTAAAAATAGTGATTCGGGAGGTATACCTGTCTTGTCATGGTGCTAATGCCATCAGCAGCTACTGCCTCTCTGTGGTCTGTGACATTATTCTTTGTGGACAAAACAAGATTTGACTGACTTTTAAGACTCATTGTGTTTGAAAATGTTCCCTCCTGTTTCTAAAGAGAAAGATACTGTGCGATTTGTAAAACGTGAGCCACAAGGACGCCCACGTTCAAACTCCCACTTCACTGACACCATGTTGGCTCTGTCAGCTTTGCTCAGCTGCTCTTCTTCTACTCCTCTGTAACCAATGGCAGGCTGCCTGCTGCCACCTACAGTGTCAGAACGTGTAGGCTTGTAAGAAAGTACACAAACACATTCATATCAGCTGTTTTTATTCAACAAAAAATGTACTAAATTGGTATTAAATTATGTCAAAATATTCCTGTTATCAAGGAGTCGATACATTTTTTGCCTCCAGTCTTTCAAATATGTGCGTAGCGATTTGATGCCAGAATTTAACGTCTGATGTGAGAGCCTCAACTTTGAGTAGAGAAGGATTCAGTCTTTAGTTCACAGATGTACTTTAAATATCCGCGATGAGTACCCTTGATAAAATCCTTAAAATCTAACTCTCGTGCTCCTCTTCTGATCTCCTCTCCCTCTACGATCAGAGCCGGAGTATCCTCTCATCTCGCTCTCCTCCTGACATTCAGATGATTCATTACCAGCAGATGGAAAATGCTTCTGACAGCTGAAACTTCTCACTGACACTTTTTATGAGGAATGCTTATGAACCAGATATTTAAATCATGTTACTAATGTTCCCTCTCTGTCTCCTTGCTGCCACAAATTCAGCTGGTGTCTCATCCAAAGCATCCATCGAGGACGATATCTTACTGCTGTCATACATCCAGCTACGCTCTTAATTAAAAAGTGTCATTGTGACATTTACAAAGTCTGTCAGGTGGAGAATCACATCCCTGCCCACTGAACACTAATATTCATTTTCAAAGGTCTGATGACACATTTTAGTGTCAGGGGATTTTTTTTAATACATGGTGATGTTTCTATTCTATCTCAGCCTTGTTTTTGTTTTCAGCTCTCATCAGAATACTTCCTCAACTTTGGTGATACATTACTTTTTTTCTTCCTTTGAACATGTCTGAGGATGAGCAGTGTTATCATTAACTACTATTAACAAGTCAAACTGCACTTCCTTGAGTGTCCCTTTGAGGTCGTCTCTTCAAGTGCGACAGTCCTTATAGACCCCCTCACTGTCTGTAAATGCTTCAGCTATGAATGAATTTTAGCAACAGTAGGACTGTGGGTACAATATTTTGTCAAGCTGCACTGTGACAGTACCACATTATAAAAACAGGGGTCAGAAAACGGGAAAAATATAACTCTAGCTGTCAAATCACAACAGAATGGGGTTGCTTGTGTGTATGTATGTATGTATGTATGTATGTATGTATGAGGGTATTTCGGAGCCCCAGACATGACATAGTAAAAAAATTATAAAGTGCCCACGACTGAGTATTTCGTGGGCACGAAATGTTCATTCCTGGCCATGAAATAATAAATCGTGGCCACGAAGTAGGTATAATGTGCGCAAGGAATACTTGATAATGACATTCCTGGACTGCTGGGTAAGGAAATCGAGCGCACCTTCCCTGGAAACTGCACTACCCACTGTGATGTCCTTAAGGGGAGCATCTTTTCTCTCTGTTCAAGTTAATTGGGACTATGTTTGATACTTTGTATAAGGCGTCCTCCAAACCCAAATTTCGCCAAGAGGCTAAGAAGACAGAAGTTTGCCCGACTCTCTGAATGATGACTGAGATCCAGGGCTTTGGTTTGTTGCTTTTATTTTGCATCTTCACATAAATACAAGGCAATGAACGGTAACGCCGGAGCACAATTGAGATGCAAAAACGTACAATGTCCAAACGTTCAAACATACAAAAACGACTTTAAAGCGCGGTCAGCAAAAGTTGGACGTCTTCTCTCACCCTTCTTCCACCATACCATCCAAACCTGTGCCGGTGGATTTGTAACACCCCCACACACCATTTGATGCGCTGATCGGAAGTGACGTAAATAAAATACATATTCATTCATAAATATTCGTCACCTACACTTTGTGACAATTGGTACCCAACCTGGTCCGGACCAAATTCTGTTCAGTTTCAGCTTTAAATCAGCTCAGAGAAGGGTCTTTCACTCATCATCTCCTTTAAAAGTAGCATTGTATTTGTCAGACTCTCAGCGTTTAGAACGTCTTTGTAGCTTATCCCAAGCCTGAAATAAACTTCAATCATATGATCCCTGTCCATCGTGTACCTCTAACCCCTCTACTGCATCTACTTTAGACCAGAGAGAAAGTGTGCTTGATTTTGTTACCCAGCTGTCCAGGAATAATATACTTATTTGTCAGTATTTTGTGCGCACATTATACCTACTTTGTGGCCATGAAATCACTAATTTGTGCCAACGAAATACTAACTTGTGGGCACAATTTTTTTTTTTGTGTATTTTTTACCATGTCATGTCTGGGGCTCCGAAGGGTATATATACATATTATATGTGCATAAATTCAGTGTTTAGTTATGAGTAGAGGTCAGATCTTTGGGTTATACATTTCAGGAACTGAAGGAGCTTATTTAGATTATGCAGCATCAGTAATTGGTGACAATGGGAAAAAATAACAGTAGGTATTGTGTGTGGGACAGCATATGTATCTGTATTTGTTTGTGTGTTTATGGTGAATTAGTGATTTAAAAGTTTGTTTTGTTTTGTTTTAATTGCAAAGTTTCTTTTTGATTCAATGCGAAATTGTAAAGCTTTTTGTTTTAACTGTTTACTTAAATTTTTCAATATAAACATTTTCATTCATTACCCGTTTGATTTTCCACTGTGGATAGTATTTCAATGTGGTGCTAAATGTCATTTATTTCAGTGGAACCAAAATTATTTAAGGGGGAAATGGCATTGCAGAGAATGGAGATCTAGAGAATGCGATAGGAAAATAAAAAAGACTGACTAGCCCTAGATTGTGTTTGCAGCTGAGTGCCAAAGTGTGCTGAAGTTGATAAATGTTGCAGACCTGATTAAAATAGGACACTAAATGAACTGTGTGGGTAAGATGCGCTCCTACCAGACTCCCCCCAACATAAGAGGGATTTTCATTCATTGGATCTTGGGTAGATATTGTGAAACCAGTGCTTTTTTGTGTTCTTTTTGCCTGCTGTGTAGATAACAGTTGTTTTTCTTTGAGGGAATGACCAATTTTTGTTTGAGGTTTGAGGATGACAACGTGTAACTGTGGTGAGGGATCTAAAAAGACTGAAAAGAATTTAACATTCACTGTGGAATCCCACTGCAAAGTGTGGGTTTTGTTTGGTAGAGTCTCTGTGTTCATTTTAAATTGATTTATGTTTTATTTATGTGGCTGTTTTGATCAAAAACAGTGTAGTTTTAGCAACTGTTTTGATCTGTGTGTGTTTGAGTTATGGGTAGATATTTCGAGGTTATTTAAACTGTTGCACAATGGAAATGGAAAACAGTAAAATCTTAGTTTAACTTTTTTTCTTTTTTTAAGTGACTGTGTTAAGGTAGAAAGAGTTTCAAAAGGTGTGTTAATTCAGAAAGAATCCCCTTCGCTTTTCAAACATCCACAGTGTAAGGTCACTTGTTGTGGTCAGATCAGACGATCAGAACTCAGGGGTTCAACACGCTGACTCTCTACCCAGAAACATCACGAGTCAACTAAAACGTCAACATACAGGCAGAGGAGGGGGTTGAGGCAGACACAGACACTGACATTGATAAAGGCCCATAGATGACAATTTAGCAGCATTATTCCCATAAAAGGTTAAAATTTATTTTTTGGGGGAAAATCCTGCAGACCCTACCTTTGAATTAGGTGTATTAGATACATACTCTCAATCTGGATTGAGTTTTGGCCTCCATTCAAAATCAAGAAGGGGTGGGACTTCCAAACACTACACACACGGTACAGGAAGAGAAGACTTTTCTCTTTTTTTTTTTATAACCCAATGATCTGACTGGTGGGTGAGTACTGTTACGTTTCTGCAAGGTTTGATGTGAATGACAGTGATCAAACACAAGGAAACAAAAAGGCCTCTGGGTTCAAAAAGGTGGAGTGGAGGTTCTTATCTTCACAGCCACTCACTGATTCTACCAAAAAGTAGACTAACTAAAAACAGGCCTCAAAACAAAACTCCAAGTCCACCTGGTGTGGAAAAGGAAAGAACAAAAAAGATCACCTCTGATATTTAAACTCCAAACAAAAATCTGGACGCCTTTTCTTTCCCCCAACACACTCACACACTCATAAAATCACTCACACATACACTGAGAAACCAACTGATGGTGTTGGCTGTTAGTGTGTCACACACTGAGTGAGGGGAAGAGCCCGTTTTAAAAGGTAGCCTGGCTGATGAACACAGGTGGGTGTGATGAGGACAGGTGATCTGAATGACGGGCTTGTTAGGAGCTCTGGAAGTCAAACAAAACCTGCAGACTTCCAGGCTCCATCAGTAACAGTACAATGTTAGCTATCAGCTAAGTGACTCAAAGTATTTAGGTCCAGGCCTTGATCAGCCTTGATTTCAGGTGAAAAACAGCTGTTTGTGTGAGGCTGCTAATGCAAGGACACAATGCCCATCTGTTATTTTACGTTTCTGTGTAAATCTTACTCAAATAAATGTAAATGTCATGAGTGATTCTATAATTAAGGCTACATTTCAGGTGTGCCAAAAAGTGAAACAGCCATCTGCTATTTTTGGTTAATATTCCATCTGTTTGAATAGTATTTGCCTGGAATGTACAAAAGTAATCAATTAGCATGATTGATATATGATGAAGGCTAAAATATTTAAATTGTAAGGAAAAAGAAAAAAAACAAAAGGTTTAATTATTTTGTTAATTGTGTTACGGACAAGGGCTGCACGGAGGCGCAGCGGGTAGTGCTCCAGCCTCACAGCAATAAGGTCGCCGGTTCGATTCCCCGTTCGGGCATGGTTGGCCTTTCTGTGTGGAGTTTGCAGGTTCTCTCCGGGTACTCCGGCTTCCTCCCACAGACCAAAAACATGCCCACATGGTTAGGTTAATAGATTATTCTAAATTGCCTGTAGGTGTGAGTGTGTGCGTGAATGGTTCTTTGTCTCTATGTCAGCCCTGCGATTGACTGGCGACCAATCCAGGGTGTACCCCGGCTCTCGCCCAATGACAGCTGGGATAGGCTCCAGCCACCCGCGACCCTGATTAGCAGGATAGACTGTGTAGAAAATGGATGAATGGATGGTGTTACGGACAAAAGTTGTGCCTTTTTTTTCTCAATATAAACTCATATGACACAGAATTCAGAGTCAGCTCAGTAGAAATGTCCCTCATTTAAATCACAGTTAAGACAACATTTTAGGGAATTATGGCACAAAAACACACATAACAGTTGACAGGACATAGAAAATTTAGTGATGAGTAACACAATTGACAGGTAACACCGTTGACATTTTCTCCCTTTTTGTCCCTTATGCTGACTATGGAACTTGAATATGTCAACACCTGACCTCCATCAGCTCTTATTTCTGTGTATGTTTTTTACAATTTGGTCATTTTAACATCTACAGTAAGTACACAAGAAAACGTCAATACCACAGTTAACAGATATTTAAATTGCACCATTGATTGACAAACATTTGGATGAATTATTGATGAGGAGGAGTTGAAAAATATCAGACTTTCTCCTAAAGTTCCCACCAAAAATACTGTGACCTCATATGGTTTGAGTCATGTGACTTTAAAGCAAACTGTTGCTGATTTATGGAGTTTTTTCATCGGGTAACACAGTTGACAGATTTCTAAGACACATACAAAGTGAATAATTGTATAGAAATTAAATATTCAAATATTTTTTAACAGCTTTGTCATATTTTAATGATTATTTTGAACAAATAATGCTGAAAATAGAAAAAAAACAGACATCTAGTATTAATTTTGAAGGGCAAACGTGACATTTATGAAATCGGACAGCCCTAAAACTGCAAATTCAAATACACAATTTGATTTTTTTGCTAAATAAATGATGGACGGTATTAACTTTCGGTGTTAAATGAAAGTGAATCACTCAAATCACTCAATGTAAAATTGGTCATTGCTAGAAAATAAAATTTTGTAAAATTAATAAGTTTATACCATGGATGTGAAATGTCTCTTGATTATAGAATCAGTCTCATTCTAACAGATAAACTGAAAACAGGATACAGGCTCTATCAAGGACAGTCAAAGTGCACAGAGTCTAACTGAGCCTTGTTCCTTTAAGTGTTTTATTCTGCTGTTTAATGTGACCGCATGCTCTTTTGAAACAGACCTACGGATGTCTTTATGGGTGTTTGTTTTGTTTGAAGGACTCTGAGCTCCTCTTGGCAGCTCCTCTCCTCCCCGCTCAGTGACCTGTCAGAGTGCGGCAGACCTGAGGTGTGATGGATCTGATGAGAGCGGCGCTAAAGACGATAAACGCCGCGCCGCTCCTCTGCTGTCATCGGGAGTCCAAATGGCACCTCACTCCGCGTCAGCGCTCATCACACGGCTCTGCCTCACTCTTCACATGAGATAAAGAGTCCATTCAGCTGTCTTAATCAGAGCAGGTCTGTTTTTGTTTCCCTCCCTGAGCAGAGATCCCAGCAGACAAAAGATTTACAGCTCCGAGGACAGATAGAGGGGCGTGGGCGGCTCTAATGAGAATGTGTTCAGAGATCAGTTAAATACTCAGCCTTTCCTCAGCAGCTGGAGGCAGATAATCCTTTCTTTTCAGAGCTAATTAATTTGCACTTTGCCCGACCATCTCGCACACCTACAATCTGAAAAGCTGGACACGAGGGAGAAAGAGAAAAACTTTGAAATGATCTCAAGTTTGTAAGGTAAGAAGAAAAGCTGCTCTACTTTCAGAAAATACATCTCACCACTGATCGAAACTCAAAAAAAAAAAAAGAAATCCTGTTTAAATGATCAGAACCAGTGTACCAATATTCCTGTTACTGTCACTCAGTCAGAGGATCATGTCTGAGGAGCTAAGAGAAAGTCTGAAGTGGTTCATGAATTAACTCATGTGTAAGGCCTGAAGCATTAAAATGATGAATAAGAAACAGAACCATTCAGATTGAGTTTGTGAACTTGAGATGCCTCCTTCTCATGAATGGTTTGGTACACTTGACTTTTATTGGATTATTCCAGCAGAAACCAGTGACAGAGTGGATTTTTATACGATCTTTGTGTTTGAAACACATATTTACAACCATAGAAACCGTGAGCTGCCCAGACTTCTTTTGGAAACTTTCAGAAATTCATGTGTGAAAATGGATGAAGAGAGACTCTGTTGTGTTCTTTCTTGGAGTCAGTGAGCTGCAGCTTCTCCTCTCAAACCTGTGAAAATTTGACTTATTCACATTTATTTTCATGTAGTAGGTACAAGCCTCTTATGGATAATTGCTGCATTGGTTATTATTTTTCAGCTGGAAACAAGTTATTTAACCCCACATAATGAAATGAGTTACTTCTCATTTCTTAAACAAACATGGAGAAAGACACATCCTGTGGTTATGAGAAAGAAAACTTCTAAACTACTAGAATTGGGTCAAGAACTGTCCAACACACGATTAAAAACTGTCAGGATGGTGGGGAATCTACATATTGGTTGTATCAAGGTAAGAAGTGAGGCAGGTGAAGTAATGTGCCTACTGTACAAGCCTGTGGGGTCAGTGCTATGATCTGGGGTTCCTGCAGTTGCTCGGGTCTAGTTTTCAGTAACATTATTAACCTAAAGAATGAGGTCAGCTGACCACCTGACCACGGGCACATTACGACAATGCCAGGATTCATTGGGCTCAAATCGTGAAAGAGTGGTTCAGGGAGCATGAGACATGTTTTTACACATGGATTGTCCACCACAGAGTCCAGACCTTAACCCCACTGAGAATCTTTGGGACCCATAAGATGCTGTCGATTATTGCCTGTGATTGGAGTAACACTGAACATTGTTTACCATAATACCCTGATTACCCTGATAAAACTTGTCTCTTCTTTTTGAATTTTTTAATCAGCCCAAGTGGTTCAGGAGTTACAGGAACTTAAAGCAGTGGTTCCCAACCTTTTTTCCCCTTGTGTACCACCTTAACTTTTTTGGTCACACTATGAGTTCTCCCTCACAGATGTCGGTCGATGATTATTTTAGAAGAAAAATAGAACACAACTGATTATAAACTCAAAATCTTTTTTATCGACTTAATTTGAACTCTTGATTAACTAGAGTTTTCTCTTTTTTTTCCTCTCAAATCGATATAAAAATAAATATTTTGCCTTGAAAATAAACCAGTAATATAAATAAATAAACACAAAATCAAAGTCATCAACCTGCCTTAGTTATATATAATTCTTGTAACATTTACCATCAAAAAAGTGGAGCTTTGTTGAATGAGCGCTCTTGAAACAGGCATTTAAACTTTAAAAAGTTTTGGTCTCGTTCTTGTGTTTCTCGGCAGCTCCTTTATTCTGCAGAAAAACCACATTATGAAATAAAAAAGCAATTGTGGGAAAAGGTGATTATGAAATAAAAATTGACTGTAAAAAAAAAAAATATTTTATAAAAGATTGGAAATAAATAAAAAGTCATTTTTTGAAAAGTATGAAATTGTTAAAATAATCATTATGAAATATATAAAACATATTTCATAATAACATTGCCTTATTTCACAATTTAATGGCTATATCATAAATTTGTCTATTATTTATCAAAATGGCATTTATTTCAACATTTTGTTTTTATTTATTTAATTATGACTCTTTTGGGGTTCCATAGTAGAGCACATACCATTTTGTTGACTTGCTTGTCTCAGTACTCCCAAATTTGAAATAAAATCTCAAATGTTTTTGAGGGGTACATTGCACCCCATGCAATGTAGGGTGCAACGTACCTTGGGGCACATGTACTCCTGGTTGGGAATCACTGATCTAAAGAACACTTCTGAAATATGAGCGTTGTTGCTCCCATGGATTTTGTTGTTATGTTCCTGTGTGGATTTATAGAAACTTATCATTCAAAATGTGTTTAACATACATTTCTCTTTGATATTCTTACAACAGCTCTGTCAGTGCGCAGTAACACTGATGGATGGAAACCAGCTCCTGACCAGCTGAGAGAGTCATACATCCACAGGGTAATAACTCCACCTCTGCAGCCTCACCATGACAGCGTCAGATTGGAAATATTTCCAGGAAACAATAAAATGACATCATTGTTTCATTCACTTTGTGTGGGGTCGACTGCAGACACTGACAATGATTGTGTTTCCAGCGTAGCACCACAGATGTGCTCATATGGGACTGTAAGTGAGGGAATAATAAGAGGTGACCTATTTCCTCTGAATCATTTTCAAACTGCAGGAAAAACAAAACTGCTGAATGAGCAGGAGATTGCATTCAGTGTCCTCTGTTTTATACAGCCCGTACTGTAAATATGCTGCATATATAGCCCAATGTACACATATTCTTTATTTGTATGCATGTATTCATACGTTCATAAGCAGCAGGTGATGGACATGATTCAGAGAAGGGCAGAAAGCTAATACATTCTGCTGCAGGGTGCTGATGAGCCGCTCTGCCTCCCGGCTGTGCTCTCCTCCTCTCAAACATTCACGCACACACACACACACACACACTCTGCTGCTGGTAACCTCATGGTGACAATAACAAGAACAACAACACAAACATCATATGGGTTTCATTTTCCTAACCACTACCTCCAGACTTTAGAAGAGTCTGTGAGAGAGAGAGAAAGAGAGGAAGAGGAGGAGACATCACAGGAGTCCACTCCCTGTTTTTTCTGTTTTGTGCTGACGTGCAGCGCTTGGCGAAGGTGACTCTGACTGTCCTTGGTCTTCAGAGAGCGCACACTGCTTAAACAGAGAGAATATTTGTCCAGTGAAGAGCTTTTATATCAGCTTTCAATTCTCTTTGACCTGACTGAGATCTGCTTCTCACAGTTATAAATACTAATGAGCTGAAAAAGATGGATGGCGTGGAAATCAACTATCTGCCTTGATTGGAGGTTTGCAGGGTTACACTGCTTCATTGAAGCTGAAGGAAGCAGAGGCACGACTCAGAACTTTGGCAACTGCGCTCTTTTGCATCTGCTTTGTCAGCAAAGCCAACAGGGAAGAACGCCAGCATCTCCT